>JAVIAB010000024.1:17374647-17474215 GCA_032433765.1 Megaustenia siamemsis
TCTCTCTCTCTCTATCCCTCCCTCCCTCCCTCTCTTTCTCTCTCTCTCTCTCTCTCTACAACCCTAGCTCTTGTACGCTGTACATTAGTTGCAATATTGCTCTGTGCCGTGATAGGCTGTCAAACTACCCAGTATCGTTTCCCTTAGTTTACCTCGACCTCCTCCTATTGTTCCTGTTACTCCAAGCATTCCACCCAGCATCTTCTCATCACATGTCCCACAAATATGGACCACCTTTTCACATCTGCCTCTTTTATTAGCATCTCCTCAGTAAACTTTTTTTTTCTGTCCACTTTTATCTGCATGGCACTAGGATTAGTTGGTCGCGAGGCAAGACGCCGGTCTCGAGACAGAGAGGTTGTGAGTTCAAATCCCGACTACACCAGTTGGCATTTTTATTTATGATTTCTCTGCGGCAACCTCCACTGGTCTCAGCAGCGAGGCCCAGCTTGAAACGTCAATTACTCATCGAGGAGAAAAATTGAGTACCTCCGAACACGGAGCTATCTGCCTGTGTGGCGTGGACCCCTGTGTACACGGCTGCCAGGGAAAAGCTGATTCATCACATGTAACATTCAGTTCCTAGTCTCTATGGACTTCGCCAGAGGTGAAATCTGGAGAACGCAAAATGAAAAAAAAAAAATGTTCAGATTTTATACTTGCTGTCTGTGTTGTTTATTGTTGTCACGGTCGAAGACCTTTCTGCCAAAAACGTTGGTTCCTTGTGTAGTCTTGATTGAGGCTGTACAACCTATCTGTTTTTTACTGTACCATTGCTATGCACTAGTTTTGCACGTATACAAAAGTGGCGGAAACGTTCGACAGTAAATAAACTGAAAGTGGTCAACAGGAAAATTATAGGGAAGAAGAGAGAGAGGGAAGAAGAGAGAGAGAGAGGGAAGAAAGAGAGGGAAGAAGAGAGAAAGGGAAGGAGAGAGAGGGGAAGAAGAGAGAGGGGAAGAAGAGAAAGAGGAAGAAGAGAGAAAGAGAGAAAATTGAGCACAAACCGACAGTTTGTAAAATAATAATTTGGTAGGAGGTAAATAAAATATAGAAAGTATAACCAACTGTGAAAACGGAAAGTTGTGAAGAGACATGATCACGCCAGAAGGCTTGCTACTTCATGATAAGATGACACCTGTTTTGCCGCGGCTCTTCACTATATATTTTTGTTCAAGCCAAAACCAAACAAATGGCTTCAATAAACCGTTGATGTCAACAAAACTCAGCACACTGAGACATCATCTGCACCACAAACACAGGACTGATGCAGCAAATGAACGTACAGGAAGCACCTGGCGTAGACCTGCTCATTATACAACAGTCAACAAAGTAGCACATGGAATGAGTCTCCTTCACAGATGTTCATTTGTGATGTTTTACTTGTCTTCCTACTTCCAAAATATTTATGAACCTGCAATAGCACATTTATGTTGACTGCCGGAAGCATTTGTGGTGGAAAATCCACATGTGAGCTCTTATCTGAAGACTCCCATACAATGAAAGCCCCTGAAGCTAAACTGTCACATATATACATTATCAGCACTACAACAGACCGATTTAATTTAATGATTTCTTCTAGATTCTAAGGACATTTGTGAGCTTTTTTTTTTTATCAAGAAACACTGTTGAAATAATAACTTTCACAACTGTCCAGCATCAAGTACACAATGTACATATTGAAGGTCAATGGGACAGTGATGCTGCCATCGTTCAGCAGGACAAATGGTGACCAACAATTATCCTTATAACCTCTGACTTGGCTACATCATGGACAAGAGCGCCATCACTAAACGATATATAGACAAATATAAGTAAAGTGCCCCCGTCACGCCAAGTGGCGTATAGGGATATGGTGTTAGTGACTATAAATTTTACAGACCTTCAGCACATGATTTTTGGGGTAATGTGGTCGGTATTACGCCCGTGCCGCTTTACTTTCCCAGAAAAAATTCCGGTACCCACTAAAGGATGGGTGAACCCAGAAGCCGTTGGTAGGGATCGAACCCTACCTCTTGTCCTTTGTAGTCCAGTTCACTAACCACTGAGCTTTCTAAGCGATATATAACACCAAGAATTATCATTGTAACCTCTGACCTGGCTACATCGTGGACAAGAGCGCCATCACTAACCGATATCTAACTTTCATGTGGCAGTTCTTTTTCCGGCGCTAGATCTGGGTAGGGTAGAGAATCCACAGACAACCCAGCACAGAAAATGTTATACTAGATGGGTCCTTGTGTTGTTGGATCAATAACCAACGAACAAACAATAATTCAGAAAACAACAAATAAAATGTCCCCTTACAGTAAAACTACAAAATAAAATGAAGCTATTGAGATGAAGGGTTATCCCATGTTGTGGGCTTCTTTAATTGGGTCGTATCACGAATGGAAAAGTTCGCAAAAGGATACAGCAAGCAATCGGAGTACATGATGACGTTTGTCTATGGTGAAGAAAAGAAAAAGTAAAGTACCCCCGTCACGCCAAGTGGCGTATAGGGAACATGGTGTTAGTGACCATAAATTGTACAGACCTTCGGCACATGATTTTTGGGGTAATGTGGTCGGTATTACGCCCGTGCCGCTTCAATTTCCCAGAAAAAAATCCGGTACTCATTAAAGGATGGGTGAACCCGGAAGCCGTCGATTGGGATCGAACCCTACCCCTTGTCTTTTGTAGTCCAGTTCACTAACCACTGAGCTATCGCGGCTCCCTATGGTGAAGAAAGGCAACATGAAATGGCCTGGTTACATATATATATGTATGTATGGCCCTTTAGTGGCGGCTATTGTGTATTTCTTGTTGGAAGTTTTATTTTTATCGAACAGCTTCTCTTGAGGCTGATTCTGCCAATGTTTGACAAACACATTCGGCCACAGGATGAACAAGTTAACCCCACTGATCCCTGGGTTCTCCATCTTTTTTCATGAGTCTTTTCTCTCCATAATGTGCGATATCTTGCCAGATGTTCCCAGTTATGTTCACAGATGGAGAAGTCATTCAGAGATGATTTACAAATATCTCTATATCGTAGTTTAGTTCTGTTGATTTGTCTTTTTTTCCATGTTCACCATATAGTATTTACTTAGAAATGCGTTTTTTTTCCCATTCGTTGGACGTGCCCCAGCCATCTTAACCTTCGGCTTCTGGGCATTGGCATGATTGTTAGGATCTTAGCACGTCGTAGGAGAGTTAAGTTGGTTAGTTTGTCCTGGTATTTTATGTGCATTATTCTGCGCAGACATCGCATGTGGAAGATAATTAGTTTTTTGTCATAATTTGAGTATGTTGTCCAGGTTTCAGATCTATATAACAGTGTGCTCAGCACATATGTCTGATATATTGGTTTTAATATGATTTGTTAAAATGATATATCGTTGGGTCTTTTGTGTTCATTTCGTATTGTTGCAGGTCCTTTCTGTGAGTTTGCCGAAAGTCGATTATTTCATCATTATGAGAAATGGTTGACGTGATTGTGAATCCAAGATACGTGAATTTCTGAATTGACTCATGTGGACAACATATAATTATACATATGGTTATATGAGTCTTAACAAATGGCTGATAGAAAGCGTTATAAAACTTCTCCCATGGCTGATTCTGCCAATATAGGAATGACACAGAAAGCAAGTCTAGCAGCGGAATGAGCAATACACATGTATGTTGTAAACTCTTGTACCTGTTTTTTCTGACAACATTGAATTTATTAAACCCTTTAACGTTAACTTTCTTTAATGAATTAATTGTCTGCATCCGTCCGATTCTTTTCTTCGCCCACATCTACATGGGTGTAGATGCATTTTGTTAAAGAAATAAAAGCTTCATCAGCGAAAAAGAAACGAAACGCTGTCAATCAACGCAGGGCAGGAACAATCAGTAGACGAACACTTCGACGGTTGCTGGAACGGGCGGCAGGGTGGATATGGGAATGCCTCAACTGCGGTGACGCCAGTCCGAACTAAAGACAATTACATCACTCTTTGATAACTACGTCATTCAACTTATTACATTCGAGGGCAGCACGACTATTTTGGGAACATGGCGGCCTTACCTCTTCAATCATTAACCCATAGACCAAACGGGCTAGTCTATTATCGGGCCCAGAAAGGATGTGAAACAACAATCTTGATCAGTTGTAATTCGTTGATACCGATGCAAGCGGTCAGCTATGAGCCACAGATAGCTTTCAGCCCAGGTGCTGCTGGTCGTCTAGGGCCGTGGCTGATTATGAGCATCAAGTAAATGTAGCTGAGGGAAACGGAAGAAACGAAGGGGCGGTATCTTCAAATACGTTCTGATATCAACTCACTTGTGTTCGACGGTCCGTTATTCATACACCGAGAAACTAATTAAAAATGAATTCAATACTGGATTTTACATGGCAGTGAATATTTATTTTTTTCATGTTAATTTATGTAACATAATTTTATTACAGTTATAATGTTACTTTTTGTCAAATGTATTTTTCAGGCACTGAATCAGGGACCGCCATAGACGACAGTTGAAAAGAATATTGAAAAGCCCGCCATAGAAAATAATGAAAATAATATAACCGTCTAACATGTATAAACACAGCGGGTGTTTTATCATTTTTTAAGTATCCGCTGCAGTAGACCTTAAATCAAGGGCTTTTAATAATAAATAATCAATGTAACAACGAATGTGCTGCAACATAACCATATTGAGACATGTCTGGGACGGACACAGTAGTTGTTTCGTTAAGGTTACAATAAGAAAGTAAAGCTTTCACCCGTGCCTTGAAGTGCAGTTTGGCGTAACAGACATTCATCTGACCAAAGGCACATTTTGGCTGATGTGGTCCGTATTTGCAGAAAAATCTCAGGCAACCATGTTTAATGGCTGGGTGAGCCTCGAAGCTTTGTCGATCAGAAAAAAAAAAATCGTCCCATCTGGGAAGTAAACTCAGCCCTTCTGGCCAGAAGCGAGCGAACTAACTACACAACCATCGACGGTAAGGTGTTCACCTGAAAAACCGAACGTTCTTGATTCGAACTTCATTTGAAGGTTTAGGATTTTTGTTAGTGTGTTTGTTGAACTTAAGGTAGGTGAGATAAATACCTAATTTTATTGGAAACGCACGATAAAACCGGGGTCTGTTATCATGTTGCACACACGTAAAAGGCTTACTTAGAACATCGAAAGGAACAGGCTGTATACCACTGCTGCTCGGACTAGAATTTCATGAGAAAAGTGAAATTCCTAATATATATATATATATATATATATATATATATATATATATATATATATATATATACTTTGTGTATGATTTATTGGACAAAATTAAATTTAAACTTACTGCACGGTTCAGTATGGGTTGTGTACATACCAAGTAGTAACAAGTGTCTCGAACGCGAAGATAATCACACTGTATGCGAAATCACGTGGGAAGTGCTGTAGGAGGAAATGTATAACAGATAAATGTCAAGTAAAAGTGCACAACTAATCACATTCAACGTAATCGTTGAAATAGAGATTACCAAGGGTCCAACAGAAATCTGATTTTTTACAATGCTTAGATTGAACCGAAATAGCTTTGTGGTGTGAGCCGGGGTACAACATTTGATTTAGTCGTTATTTTTCTTGTCCTGACACTTTCAACAAATGTAAATGATCACTTGCACCTTTATTCAATATTAACATCTACTATACGATATGATTGATTTCATGTCGTGAAAAAAATAACTCACAGTGACCTATAGTGTTGGTGAGTGTATATACTTTTCCACCATTCCAAACTCGGCAAGCACCACTTTCTAACAGCGGACTGAGTCTGAGAAGTTTAGCTGGGAACGAACAACGACCATTTCGTCATCAAGCAGGTGCAATAACAATTAGGCTAATGACATTACACACATACAAACACAACAGCCATTAGGCTAATGACATTACAAACATACATAAACAACGGCCATTAATTAGGTTAATGACAATAAACACATACATATACAGAGTAGCCATTAGGATAATGCGATTACACACAAACATACACAACATCCATTAGGTTAATGATAGTACACACAAACATACACAACAGCCATTAGATTAATGATAGTACACACAAACATACAAAACAGCCATTAGGTTAATGATAGTACACACAAACATACAAAACAGCCATTAGGTTAATGATAGTACACACAAACATACACAACAGCCATTAGGTTAATGATAGTACACACAACATACACAACAGCCATTAGGTTAATGATAGTACACACATACATACACAACAGCCATTAGGTTAATGATAGTACACACAAACATACACAACAGCCATTAGGTTAATGATAGTACACACAAACATACACAACAGCCATTAGATTAATGACATTACACACATACACAATAACCATTAGATTAATGGCATTCTACATACACATACATACACGTGCTGCAGTCGGATGTGTTGGGCCGAAAGGCGCAAATATAACAGTTATACTGCAAACCACAAAACAACGCAGACACGTCCACTACGTCCTTGTAAGGGCGGATGATGAAGAGGAATATTCTAGTTTACCACGATACTCTAGAATACTTTAATCACCGGGCGAACGCAACAACCAACCACACATACACACACAATAACCATTAGGTTATAATTCATAACATTAAATGAAACTAAATACAGATGAATATCGTCTCACCCCCCCCCCCCCCCCATATCAATTACTACCGTCTCTGCGTCGAAGGTTTGCTACCAATGGAGCGCCATTCTGCTTTGTCTCTTGCTTTGAAGTGCAGGTTGTCATAGGCTGAATTGTCCATCTTTTGATGTTACTACTCGTCCATGTTGGTGTTGGTCTGTCTCTGCTTCTTTTGCCCGGAAATATTCCCTTCCAAGATTAACTGCAGTAGGCTGCTGTGTCTTTTAACATGCTCCAAAAATCGCATTTGTATTGTTTGAATTGTGTTTAGTAGTTCTATTTACATTGCTAGTTATTTTAAGACTTCATCGTTTGTTTTCTTTTCTTTTCAATCAATTCTTCATATTCTTTAATAAATCCAAATTTCAAAGGCTTTAGTTTTCTGTTCTGTTTTCTTGCTGTTGCCAGGTCTATTCCTTCAATATTGATATCCACCTTTAGACTTTGAATTTTATATAAGTTTATGATCATAGTTTTAGTGTTTTCTTTTATATTCATATCTAGTCCATATTTTTTGCTTGTCATGTTTATCTCATTAAGTAACTGTTGTAGATCTTTAGGATTTTCTGCTAGTAATACAGTATACATATATAGTATATAGTAATACAGTAACCCCACTGCCTTGTGGGTGAGACTTTTAGTAAAAGGCTAGCGGAGCCAACCGTAAACAAACCGATGGAAGGCAACAGAAAACCAGTCGTATTTTCTTTGTACAATCATGAATCGCCATCCTTAATAGCAAAAAGACACAGGTAATGGTAACAACAAAGAAAAGACATCACCTCAGTGCAAAATAAAGTCAAGTGGAACAATATTAAAACAGGTAAATGAATTTAAATATTTGGGAACTTTGTTAACCTGAGACGGAAGATGTACTAAAGAGGTGAGATGCAGAATGGCTCAGGCAAAAGCAGCTTTCCAAAAATTGAGGAAGATACTATGCAATCCATTTTTGACAATAGAAACAAGAAAAAGAGTTCTTAAATGTTATGTAGAGCCAGTCTTAACATATGGATGCGAATCATGGACAATAGGAGAACAGACAAGAAAATCACTGGAGTCTGTAGAAATGTGGTTTTACAGAAGAATGTTGAGAGTACCATGGACAACTAAGAAGAGTAATGAAGATGTTCTGAGAGGTCAAAGCAAAATGAGAGCTAATTTCCAATATTAGGACAAAAACAATAATCATTTTTTGGCCATGTAATGAGAAGAGAACAACTGGAATATATTGTAACAACTGGACAAATTGAGGACGAAGAGATAGAGGGAAGCAAAGAGAAAAAAATAACAAACAGCTTAAGAGAATGGTTTGGCAGAAGGTCAACAACGGAAATGATAAATAGCTGCCGAGATCGAAAATTGTGGAGAGACATGATCACCTACGCCAGTAGGCCCGGTACTTGATGATGATGATGTCTTGTAGTATGTGTCGGCTGTCTTGTAGTATGTGTCGGCTGTCTTGTAGTATGTGTCGACTGTCTTGTAGTATGTGACAACTGTCTTGTAGTATGTGTCGGCTGTCTTGTAGTATGTGTCGACTGTCTTGTAGTATGTGACAACTGTCTTGTAGCATGTGTCGGCGGTCTTGTAGTATGATAGAAAGTTGTATCACCTACGCCAGTAGGCCCGGTACTTGATGATGAATACAGTATCATCAGCACATCTTAGGTTATTGATTATCTCTGCATTAATGTTTAAGCCTGCCATCTCGGTTATGTTTCTACAGAATTGCTCAGTGTAAATATTGAACAAGCTTGGTGATAGGATGCATCGTAGTCTCACTCTTCTTTTTATATCAATGGGTGTAGTGTTCTCTTTGTTATATTTTATTATTGTTCTTTGCTCCAGTATAATTTACATACTAGCCGTATGTCTGTGTCATCTAGATGTATATCTTTTAGACAGTCTATAAGTTTTTATGGCGTATTCTATCAAAAGCTTTGGTGTAGTCTATGAAGCAGGCACGTGTTGGTTTGTTTACTTCTGAGTACTTTTCGATTAATGTCCTCATGCAGAATATGGCTTCTTTTGTCCCACTGTTTATCCTAAATCCAAATTGTCGTTGTTCTAATTACATATTGATTTTATTCTGAATCCTTCCTTGTCTAACTTTTAGCAAGATTTTTGTAACATGGCTCATTAGGCTCATTGTTCTAAAATTACTGCATTCAACTGTGCCATTCTTTTTAGGCAATGAAATGAAAGTTGATGTTTTTAGTTCATTTGGTATGTATCCTACATTCTCTCCACCCAACGCACCATAAAGACCCACTTTGTGACCCATTTGCATTGCATACATTTTGCGTCAAAAAGACGATAGAAGTTACATCCGCTACGGTATGCATCTTCACCATGCCGAACTGCATGTCGATATAAAATACGCTAGGCAGATATCACTGCTCTGTTGCACAAGGTATAATAACACATAACCCTTTTAAAAACTAAACAAAAAGAGGCGTTGTTCCAGACTGGTGGACAAGATAATTAGCCACGTGTTTATGACTAATCCTGTGTTTACGACTAATCCCGTGTCTACGCCTAATCCCGTGTTTACGACAAAATGATGGAAGTACCACTAGTTAGGACAATAAAGTAAATAGTACTTCATTATAAAGACATGCTCATCTTACAGCTTTAACTTTGTAATAAATAAGCTTCTTTTCGATATGCGATTTTCACTACAGCTGTCCAGATAATAAATAGCGTTTAAAGGGTTTACATAAATGAATGGAACGGTTTTACACATTTATTGCATTTTTGTTTTTAATCATGTAAGGCATGAATGGGGACGGAAAATCCCAGTTTACGAGAACACTTATTGCGCATGCGCATTCATTCTTATGTTTAGTCCATAGATGCAAACATGCTGGCCCATGTTTGCAAGAACTGCACTATTGCCTGGACATATGTCACGTAACTCGCGACCCCCCACATTGAATTCTTGTTGTGCCAGTTAACTTTGGGAGTTTTCCTCTCCAGTGGTGCCTCTTGTGTTTTTCTAAATCAGATAATTTCTTTGTAATAGATACGGACACGCAAGTTGTTCCACTCATCTCTTATTTCCTCCTATAATATAGTCTTTCTCAGTCACTGCTGAAATAATCACTTTCACACATTTCTAGCACCAACTACACTATGCATTTTTCCATCAGGTGAATGCGACTGTAACGCTACTATCGTCCATCTTGTCGCAATAGTTTAGTAAATGACGACGGGAAAAAAATTGAACAACAACATCGTCATCATTATCAGGTCGCGTGTCCTAAGTAGAGCGTTGAATTCACCACAGCCGGTCTGATATAATCCATGTCCCTGTATATCTCTATATCCTGTCTACTCGGGACACTGAAGAACGAACAACATGCGTATCACTCATATCAACTTCCGGGTATATCATCCAATGACTCGCGTCAGCCGCATGACATTCCATTAATAATCTTAATTAACGTATATGCATTACCGATATTTTTGAAAAATAATGACTATATATAGTCATTATATATAGGTCTTCTGGTGCGTGACTGTGCTGGCAACATGACGCATTTTCTTTGCGATGGGAGTCAAATGTAAATTATAAATGAATTTCATTGCCCGTAGTAAAAAAAATGCAAGTGTTCTTGTGTGTGATTTCGTACGGATTTATTTGTGATCAAATTCGAATGGAAACAGTGACAGTTTGTGCTAGAAAAGTATAATTCCATCCATTGTGCTATTACTAATTGAAAATGAGAAACAGTGATAGAGACATGTAACAACAAAGGAAAATCAATAATTCAGACACTTCGATCAGCTCAAGAACGACAAATGATATAAACCACGACACCTTTCGGTATCAGTGAAAAGAGAAAAGAAGAAGAAGAATGACTATAATCCTAATAACATTTTTAAAATGACAATAGAGTGACAAATACTTTTTTTTTCTTTGCCCCAAAATATTCCATTCTTATCCCCAAAACCTCGCACCTGTAAGCCTTAACTTTATCTAATCAACTGAACGTACCATAGAAGAATCATGTACAGATAATACTTTGAAATGAGCAAGTGAACGAATATATCGGTGATAAACTGCCATGTAACACAAACACTGCACTTTAAATCAAACAAAATAAAATAAAATAAATGGTGATGAAACAGTGCCCAAAAGGGGAACGAATGTGTCACATTAAGAGCCAATGATGTTACGAGGCCACTTCACCAGAGCGTGCACAGCAATAGCTGCACTTTTATGCCAAAGTCATAAAAATGAAGAACAAGTATAACTAAAACATTTTCTTTTTGTGGGTGGTGGGGGCGGCATCAAACTACACAATTCTGAACCTGCGTTTGACATTGTCACATCCGGAGTCCAGAAGACGTCAAAACTAAAAACCCGATCCCTACATTTTATCAAAAAGGGTAAAATGGATCTCCCACGTTTTTAAGTAAATCGTATAGTGGATATGGTGTTAGTGTATAAACTTATCAATTACAAAGGGGAACAATTTTCTGGATGTTGTGGTTGGTACAAGACCGCCCTACATTTCCAGAAAAAAAAATCGTGTACCAATTTAATGCCGAGTGAAGCTAGGAACCGTCTACCGAGATCGTACCAACCTCTTGTCCTTAACAGTCCTGTTACGTACTACTGCTGATACTTCACATTTCATCGGGACAGCAATAAAAAGGGTACCTTGTCATCAGGGAAAGTTTTTTTTTCTTTTTTCTTTTGCATTCGCCGGCTGTTACCTCTGACGAAGTCCATAGAGTCTAGGAACTGAATTTTTCAGGTTAATCCGTTCTTCCCTGGCAGCCGTGTGCACAGGGATCCCTCGCCGCACAGGCAGGCAGATAACTCCGTCTTCTGGGGTACTCATATTTTTTCCGTCGATGAGTAATTGACGTTTCAAGCCGGACCTCGCTGCTGAGACCAGGGGTGGTTGCCGCAGAGAGAAATCATAAATAAAAATCCCAACCGGTCCAGCCGGGATTTGAACCAACAACCTCTCTGTCTCGAGGCCGGCGTCTTGCCTCGAGACCAACCAGTCCCCCAGGGAAAATATAAGCACCATCCGGAGCGACAGCACCGGGCTGTGTTTCTTCTATGTGTATCCAAGAAATGTAGAGGCATAGGAGTTCCCCAACAAGCGTCAAGTAACCGCTGTGGTAATATGAAGCTCTTTATACAGAGTTTCGCAGCAGGAAGTAGGCAGAACATCAGAAGTGGGACCGCGTCAAGCAAATATTTCGGCCCTTTAGCTTCTTGACACGCTAAAGGAGGTGTGACCGCATGGGTAATGACTCCCAGGCGTCGACCTCCTGCTGCATTAAACACGAAGGATTACACCATATTTGGTATATAATAACTACACTTATTCTGCGCAACACTTCTGATCGAATCTACCAGCCTATAGCTGAAAATTTGTTACAAATGGCAAAATAAAAGGAAAGAGAGATCGCGGACGACAAAGAGAGAAAATACTGGATAGCTTGGTGTCATGGCATGGAAAACAGTCAACGACAGAACTCATACGATGCACTGTGGATAGAAGATTGTGGAAGGACATGATCGCCAACGCCAATCGGTACGGCACATGATGATGACAGCTAGTCGCATACAACTGTCTTAGCTATATTATGTAACCTTTTATACCACGAAAGCCGCGATAGATCAATGGTTACTGAACTGGACTACAAAGGACAAGAGGTAGGGTTCGATCATGATCGACGGCTTCCGGGTTCACCCAGCCATAATAGGTACCGGATTTTTTTTTTCTGGGAAAGTAAAACGGCACGGGCGTAATACCGAACACATTACCACAAAAATCATGTGCTGAAGGTCCATAAAATGATGGTCACTAACACCATATTCAATATACGCCACTTGGCGTGACTGGGCTCTTTACTTGTTTACTTTTATACCACAATAGTTAAAGTATGACTCATCATTATCTTGTGCCACACCGGATGGCGTAGGCGATCATGTCCATCCAGCATCCATCGTATCAATTCTGTTGTTGACTGTTTTCCATGCCATCACACCCAGCTATCTAGTATTTTCTCTCTTTGTCATCCGCGATCTCTCTTTCCCTGTATTTTGCCAGTTGTTGCGAAGTATTCAAACTATCCTCTTCTCAAGACGTGCCCAAAAAATGTTGATTTTTTCTTTCTTATGTTTTTTAGGAGCTCCCTTTTTGTGTTGGCCTCTGAGAATTTCCTCATTGATCTTAGCTGCCCATGAAACTTTCAACATTATTCTGAAAAATCCCATCTCTGTGGTCTCTGATCGTCTTTCATTTGTTTGTTTACTGTCCATGATTCGCTTCCATTGGTTAGAATTGGCTCTGTATAGCACTCTCTTTCTCACTTCTATTGACATAGATGTTGCTTAAGACGTTTTTCATTTTCTGAAATGCTATTTTGGCCGAAGTTATTCTACTTTTTATTCCCGTGGTGCATCTTCTGTCAGATGTTATTATTGTGCCAGAGTATTTCAAACGTTGCACTTGTTGCAGATTTGTCCGGTTTATTTGTATGGTGCATTCTGATGATGATTGTTTCTTCGATAAGACCATTACTTCTGTTTTCTTACTATGCATACTGAAGCCTTTCTTGTTTTCTTGTAGTTCATTCTCTGTCTCTGCTATTAAGACTGTGTCATCCGCATATCGCAAATTGTTTATGTTGTGACCGCTGACTTCAATTCCTTGTATATCTACTATTGATCTCATATTATTTTCGTCATATGGCATATGAGACTAATAGTGCGATGGTCTTCACAATCAGTGGCACCTGACTTTTTCGGGTGTGTGACCAGTGTTGTATATGTCTTTGAGTAGTTTTTTTATGACTTGTACTACCAGCTCTCCTAATGAATTTATCTCCTCGATTGTTATATTGTCGAGATCTGGAGCTTTTCCTCTTTTCGTGTGTTGAATTGCCTCCTGCACACTGACACGTTCTGATGTGAATTGTTCAATATCTAATCACGAATGTTACTAAAATAGAAATATAACCTCGACTAGATATGCCATATATGAATCATATACAGGTTTTATTTCTGAAATACGAACATTATAAGAAAGATAACGAAAATATCGGAAACAAACAGCTGTGTGCTGGCATAACGAGTGCAATATGGCGTAAGTGCTTACATTTTTGTATTTAATTATTGTACTCCCGTTTGTCTAGAGTACGTACGCCATGAAGACAAACAACGAAAATGAAATAATGACAATAAATTGCATTCCTGCCCTAGTTGTTTTTCTTACAACGGACAGATACAAATTAAGTGAGAAAGTACAAAAACGTAGACAGTACTTTTACTGATGACGGATAATTAGATAGAGAAATAGAAGCCAGAAGCAAATAATGTAAACTACCAAATAGCACAGTTTTATTATATTAATGTGACTCTGCAAACAAACAAACCATTATTATATCAATTGTTTAAGAAACGTGTTACCAGTGTCAGACATGAACGATACTTAAGAGACACAAGCATAAAATAACAACCATGTGAAATAAAATATATAAGAAAAGTTGTAAACAAAATCAAATGACATCACATTAAGAATGCGCCCGTGAGAACAATGGTGGTTGCAGCACCAGCTATTGATTATGTTGAACAACAACAAATAATAGATTGGTTTGGAAATCTGACCAGAATTAAATCCAAGCAAAATGCAGCTCGCGCCCGTGCGCTGCCGGGTCCAAAAGGGGAATAAAGAATTGTGGCGTTGTTCCCTACCTGGAATGTTCGTAAATAAAGATTGTTTATAGCTGTGAAACATGGAGAACAACAAAAATGACAATCATGAAGATACAGACCTTAATTAATGGATGCTTACCCAGAATAAAACGATGGGAATTACAGGACAAAATCACTAACATAGAATTATGGAAATGTGCCAGTCAAATACCAGTGGATAAAGAGATACAGCGAAAACGATGGCTCTGGATAGGACCTACACTGCGGAAGCCAACTGATAGTATTACTACACAATTAGCCTTTTTTTTTTTTTTGGAAACCCAATGGAAAAAGAAAAGAGAAAGACCAAAATATTCTTGGAGAAGACAGATGGAAGCAGAGATGAAGATGATGGGGAAGACATGAAACGATCTGAATGGTAAGAAACAGGACGGCTTGGAAAATGTTTCTTGAAGACATATGCTCCACAGGGAGCTGAAAGGCGGTGGCTGCAGCAGCAGCAGCAGTAGTAGTAGTAGTAGTAGTAGTAGTAGTAGTAGTAGTAGTAGTAGTAGTAGTTATAGTAGTAGTAGTAGTAGTAGTAGAAGAAGAACGAAGAAGAAGAAAAAAGCAGAAGAAGAACAAACTGCAGCTCGAGCATATAATATGAAAACATCAGGATACAAAGAAAAATGGGAAAACCAGAAAGAGATGGATAGATGACATTAAAGAAACATTAAATAAATTCAACATGACAACTTAACTTTTAAGCTATACAACTACCGAAGACCAGAAAATTACACATTCCTAACTCTCTCTACAACTCGTCACGAGCAGGTAGGGCACACACAAAATAGGAAGCTTCCATTTCTCAACATTCGACATAATTTTTGATAATGTGGCCAGCACTACGCCAGTGCAGTATTTTATTTATCGAGGGAAATCTCTAGTGTTCGATGAAGGTTAAGGGAACCCTACAAGGCAATGAACGAGACTAGGCAGTGTTCCCTGTTAATAAACTCCAAGCTCAGCAAGCCAGACATCCATTATATATTTTATTCTTTACAACAGAATCAGCCTGAGAGTGTGTTATCCATGAGATGCAGCACGAGCATTTCGTACCAAGCAAGTGCAACTATGCTATAATGATATTACATACATGCACACACAATAACTGTTAAACTAATCATTAAGGCTCGGGTTTCTATTACCTCTCTCTCTCTCTCTCTCTCTCTCTCTCTCTCTGCGATCAAGACTCAATCAGAGTAGGATTCCAGACTCTCTCATGAAGTCAGTTGTCTGTTTAAGTGAATCGATTGCCCCATATAGTTTCTCTTCCAGGGAGGTGGGTGTGGACCACATTGCTCTTCTCAGGTCTGTGTACTGGGGGCAATCATGTAGAACATGTTTTGTAGCCATATTGTCCAGTGTACAGTGGCATAGGCTGGTTGTACCTATTTTCAATTTGGTGAACATGTGATTTCTCATTCTATCGTGGCCAGTGCACACGCACGCACACGTACGCGCGCACACACACACACGCACAGCTTAGTACTTCTTTCATTTCCTATATTATCCGTTTGTTGTCTGTCCATCTTACTCTAGGTCTGTCCCTTGCTCTTTTTCCTTTTTATTTTATTTATGATTTAAGAAGTACAGTACACATCTTCGTCATACGCCCTTGCTGTTGTGAGGCGAGCATGATCCTTATTTTCATCTTTTTAATGTTCCAATCGATCGCTCGCTTGTCCCTCCGCGACCATAGTATGAACCGCAATATGCAACTCTAGTTTCACCGAATGCCTACCTACAATCTATGGAATGTCCTACCGCTTTCCTAGTTTAACGACCTCTGCCAACTTTCTCCACTGACACAAAGCTTAGTACTTCTTTCTTCCCCTTTGTTTTTGTTATTTCCTCTTGAATCCGCTTGTTGTCTGTCCATCTTACTCTAGGTCTGTTCCCGCAGGTTCATAAATATTTTGGAAGTAGGAAGACAAGTAAAACATCACAAATGAACATCTGTGAAGGAGACTCATTCCATGTGCTACTTTGTTGACTGTTGCATATTGAGCAGGTCTACGCCAGGTGCTTCCTGTACGTTCATTTGCTTCAACAGTCCTGTGTTTGTGGTGCAAATGATGTCTCAGTATGCTGAGTTTTGTTGACATCAACGGTTTATTGAAGCCATTTGTTTGGTTTTGGCGTGAACAAAAATATATAGTGAAGAGCCGCGGCAAAACAGGTGTCATCTTATCATGAAGTAGCAAGCCTTCTGGCGTGATCCTGTCTCTTCACAACTTTCCGTTTTCACAGTTGGTTATACTTTCTATATTTTATTTACCTCCTACCAAATTATTATTTTACAAACTGTCGGTTTGTGCTCAGTTTCTCTCTATCTCTCTTCTTCCCTCTCTCTCTTCTTCCCCTCTCTCTCCTTCCCTTTCTCTCTTCTTCCCTCTCTCTCTTCTTCCCTATAATTTTCCTCTTGACCACTTTCAGTTTATTTACTGTCGGACGTTTCCGCCACTTTTGTATACGTACAGTATTAGTACAAAGCAATGGTACAGTAAAAAAAACAGTTTGTACAGCCTTAGTCAAGACTACACAAGGAACCAACTTTTTGGCCGACAGGTCTTCAACCGTGACAAAAATAAACAACACAGACAGCAAGTATAAAATCTGAACATTTTGTTCTCTCTCTCTCTCTCTCTCTCTCTCTGCGATCAAGACTCAATCAGAGACGGATTCCAGACTCCCTCTCTCTCATGAAGTCAGCTGTCTGTTTAAGCGAATCGATTGCCCCATATAGTTTCTCTTCCAGGGAGGAGGGTGTGGACCATATTGCTCTACTCAGGTCTGTGTACTGGGGGCAATCCTGTAGAACATGTTTTGTAGTCATATTGTCCAGTGTACAGTGGCATAGGCTGGTTGTACCTATTTTGAATTTGGTGAACATGTGATTTGTCATTCTATTGTGACCAGTGCGTAGGCGAAGTATGCTGATTTGATTCCTCCATGATAGGTGGTGGTATCCGTCACTCTCGTTATACTTTGGGTGTTCTCGTTTCCATTTTTCATGGAACTGACTTTTCAGGATGGATTTGGCTTAATCATAACTGAGCGGATGGTTCTCTTACGGTAATCTCCCTTCCTCTTTAGCTAATTTGTCTGCGCGTTCGTTCCCGTGTATATTACAGTGTGATGATATCCAATGAATGACTACTCTCTGGAAGTTATTGCATAGTAGGTCCAGGGTTGTTCTCAAGTCATCTAGTTCATTGTTCTTGTGACTTTTTAGAGCTGATAATACTGACAGTGCATCAGTCAGAATCACCAATTTATTGTGCATATTATTTTTGTATTGAGTAGCCAGTGTTGCAGCATCTTTGATGGCCTCAGATTCTGCTTTAAATTTGTTTGAGAATTTTCCAGTAGCTATTGACATGGTGATCTCGTCCTGATTATTCAGCGTCAAGAACCACACATTCCCTCCATTTCTGGTGGCATTTGTAGCAGAGCCATCTGTGTATATGTGGGACTAAGAGTCCTGTGGGTAGGTATCGTGTATGTGTTTTCCTGCTACGTGTTTTATATATCTATGATTTGGTGCCTTTTTTCCTGATTCCAGTTATATTTTCATTAAGTTCTGGTATTTTATGCTTTCCATGAGGAGACATATCAGATGGGCCCAAGGGTTTCGATATTGTTTGGGAAAGTACTGGGTCTCCAGTAGCTAGTTCATTGGCAATTGCAGCGAAGTTGCCTCTCTTTAGTCGTACAATTCCGGAACCAGATATTCTTTGGTGCATGGGGTGGCTAAGGAGCATTCTATATTTCTCCGCTGGTTGCAATACTTTAGTGACCCGTCTGTCATCTAAGGGTTGTAAACTTGTTACTGTTTCTAGAGTCTTGATAGGTGTAGATTTTATAGCACCAGTGATGATACGGGCAACTTGGTTCTGTGTTCTGTTAATTTTGCTAAGGTGTGATTTGGAAGCCATAGCCCAGGCTCCATACTCTAGAACTGGTCTGACTCTTCCTACGTATAGTCTTTTCAAAATATTGTTGTCTGCCCCCCAGTCCGTTCCTGCCAATTTCTTCATAATATTAATTTGTTTTCTGACTTTTTTCCTTGCTCTGTCTATCTAATTTTTCCAAGTCATTCTGCGATTCATGGTGACGCCAAGATATGTTGGGTTTTGGTCAATAGGGAGTGTATGGTCTTTTAGCTTCAAGTTTGCAGAGAGTGTGTTACTTGATAGGCTGAAAATTGTATATGTAGTTTTTTTTCGTTGATTGGTAAGAACCAGGTGTTCGTCCATTTTTCAAGTTCACTTGGGGTATCTTGCATCCTGGGTCCAGCCACTGACATACTTTCCTCGCGAGTCCATAACGCCAGATCATCTGCGTATATTGCTGAGTGTATTCTGGTTGGAATGTCCATTATGATGTCATTTATGAAAATCAAAAAGAGTGTTGGGGACAAGACTCCACCTTGTGGAACACCTTGTTCGATAGAGACCTTCTTACTTAGTTAACCTTGAACTTGTCCTCTGGCCGTTCTATCCTGAAGGTATTGAGAGACCCAATTGAATAGACGACCCTGGATGCCAAGTCTAAAAAGCTTGTTCTTTAAACCCTCTCGCCAAACCCTATCAAAAGCCTTCTCCATGTCGACCCACACTGCCAGTGTGTGTTTTTATTTTCTTGTAGAGCATCCTCTATTTCCTGTGCAATGTAGGTGACCAGGTCTTAGTTGATCTGTGCTGACGGAAGCCACTTTGTTGTGGTACGATTTGTTGTTTTGTCTCCAAATGCCACATAAGCATCTGCATAAGCTTCTGTTAACCAGCCTTTCTATGAGTTTACTCAGGCAGCTCAGTAGGCTAATTGGTCTATAGCTACTTGGGTCTAGTGGGTCTTTTCCACGCTTGAGGATGGGCACCATAATAGCTTCTTTCCAGATTGCCCGCACATGACCTCTCTTCCAGCTAGCATTTATTATCCTTAGAAGCTGGCTCTTGGCTTTCTGTCCCAGAGCATTATGAGCATTTCGTTGGAGATTCCATCTTTACCAGGGGAACTTTTGAGCTTCAATCCTTTGAGGGCAACATCTAATTCAGTTGGGGTAAAGATGGTCGTCTGATGCTCTTCTGGTGCTAAAGGCATGTGTTTTGCATCTTGGGTTTTCCGTCTTGCAGCTTTCTGTTTGTCTATTGGTATGTTTATTCTACTAATGTTTTTGTAAGTCTCTATCAGTAGATTTGTTTATTCTACTAATGTTTTTGTAAGTCTCTATCAGTAGATTTGTTTATTCTACTAATGTTTTTGTAAGTCTCTATCAGTAGATTTGTTTATTCTACTAATGTTTTTGTAAGTCTCTATCAGTAGATTTGTTTATTCTGCTAATGTTTTTGTAAGTCTCTATCAGTAGATTTGTTTATTCTACTAATGTTTTTGTAAGTCTCTATCAGTAGATTTGTTTATTCTACTAATTTTTTTGTAAGTCTCTATCAGTAGATTTGTTTATTCTACTAATGTTTTTGTAAGTCTCTATCAGTAGATTTGCTGCCCTTTTGCCTGTGAGGATGTTCTGATTGTGTGTTAATGATATTAGAGGTCGGCAGTTTTTTTCGTCGCTCAGAGCTTTCGCAAGTTTTCATAGTTTATGATCATTTTTGTCTAGATTAAGGCTCTCTGTTTTGTCTATCCAGCTCTATCTTGCTGATATCATGACCTCACGTCTGTATTTGGCCGAGGCTGCTTTGTAGGCAATGTTGCTCTCTGTGCTGTGTGATGTTTCAGCTAGTTCTCTGGCAGAGTCCAGTTCCTCTTCTAGACTTTGTATTTCCCTGCTCCAGTATGGCTTGTAGTTTCTTCTTGCTCCTCTAGGAATTAATTCTTTAGCAGCTCTCAGGATCCCATTTGTTAACCGCTCTATCATATTATAGACCTTCTTTTCGTGGGTGTTGATAGGCGCAGTGTATGCATCAGTGAGCCTTGCAAACTTTGCCCAATCTGCTCTCTTATAGTTCCAGCGGGGAAGAGGTATTTGCAACTCCTGTTTGTGAGCAAGATCCACTTAAAGTTTTACTGGTCTATGGTCACTATCTCCAAGTTGGTTCAGCACTTTTCTGGTTATGTTGATAGATATGTCTCCAGTTGCAAATGCTAGATCGGGAGTGGAAGTTGTTTTCCATCTTCTTAAGCAGAAAGGGGGGGGGGGGGGGCGCGCCATCACCGTCACACATCAATCAACAGACTATAAGACCCTCCTAACTATCACGAACTTTCGGGAGTCTCACCGATGCTGACAAGTCATGTTATGACAAGTATTTTAAACTAAAAGTTCTACCAGATGTTTACGAATATATGATGAAACATGTAATTTACTATTTGGATAGTTTGTCAAAGAAGGTGTTGATCTCCTCCTACATTAGTGGACGCAGGGTTGTTTACTAATTTGGTTCATTTAAGACAACGTCCACAAGTGTCAGAGTGAAATGAATCTCCATTGTGGCCAACCTTCGATGCAGGAAGAAAGCACGACAAGATTGTCTTCTAAGCTTATACTCCAGGCATTGTGCTTGTAAAAGCTAAACTATAACGGCCGCCGTTGAGAATGAACGAAATTCTGCAAATTCAGATCTTGGCCGTTGGGCTTTGTTCAAACGTAAACAAGCGTCCATCTTGGTGCGTCCGTTTCTATGACCTAATACATGTCAAATATGATCTAAAAATCATAGAAACATGCTTGTAGTTATGACCTAAAAAATGTCACATATGATCTAAAAATCATGGAAACATGCTTGTAGTTATGACCTAAAAAATGTCACATATGATCTAAAAATCATGGAAACATGCTTGTAGTTATGACCTAAAAAATGTCACATATGATCTAAAAATCATGGAAACATGCTTGTAGTTATGACCTAAAAAATGTCACATATGATCTAAAAATCATAGAAACATGCTTGTAGTTATAACCTAAAACCGAAAAACAGACTGAAATATGACATCAATTAATGACTCATTTGCTATTTAAAATTACGTTGAATTGCTTTCATCCCTCGATGACTAAAGAAATACACCTCATCATGATCTGCCTTTAAGAGGACGTTAAGTGGGCGTGTCTGCGTTGCATTGTGGTTTGCGGCAAAACTGTGATATTTGCGCCCTTCGGCCCAACACATCCGACTCTAGCATGTTATATTTGTGTACCGATTTGTCTTCCATATTCGATGCCTACTATTCGGTCACATTTTTTTACCGCTTAATAAGGGGACATCTAAATGAAAGTTTTATTGTACATAAAATGGCGACAAATATTACCAAGTATGCATTTGTGTATGCAATTTGTCAAAATATGACCTAAACCTAAATTATGGTCAAAATATGCATTTAGATAAGCAATAAAAACGGCGTCAGAGTGTTCAGAAATATATATAACATGTTAAGATTAATTAGCATTTCAAAAATACATCTCGGGAAAGAATATGAGATATCATAAAATATCCGAGCCCTACCAATGATTATACACACATACACAAACAGTAACTATTTATGCAATAAAAATGTGTGAAGAACCACTACCCTAATGACATTACTTGCACACGTAATAACCACTACGCTAATGATATTACAGTACACATATCTGCACACGTAATAACCACTACGCTAACGATATTACAATACACATATCCACACACGTAATAACGCTAATGATATTACAGTACACATATCCTCACACGTAATAATCACTACTCAACAAAAACAAACGACATAAAAACCACTAAGCAACAAAAACAAATACAATAACCAGTACTCTACTGATATAGCATACTCACACACGTATACAGAGCGTGCATCATTCTCACTAAATTCAACAAAAATATGATTCAGAGATCAAACGATTGCTTCTATATTGGAACTTCGCAAAAATAAAAAAATAAATAAAACCAAGGTGTCCTTTCAAACAGAACACGCCATAACGCATTCCAGTAACAATGGAAGACTTAAATAGTTTTGAGATACATTGGTCATTAGTAACTGAAAACCAGTGCTGCTGGAAACGCGTCAAAGTTGTCTTTATAATTGATAATAGGTTTTGGTGCCATATATATAATAATGGCAACTTACTGTACCCAGGGATCGACACTTCCTGTTGCAGATTGCGATTTTCAAAGGTAACTACCACCCATCTCCGTTCCCTCTCGCCCATCCCAACAACGTTAATTTTCCTTCCGACCTTGAACTGCATGTCGCGTGAGTTTCTCTTTGTCAAAGAGAAGGATCATCGCACTCTGACCTTGGGAGGTCAAAGGTGGTGCACCAGCGCGGGACATCACCACTCCTTTCTAGTTACAATAATGCCATTTTTATTTATTTATTTATTATATATAGTACCTGTGTGTTTTAATTTTTTTCCCCCAAGTTTTAATTTAATATTTAGGCTGTTTGTGTTAATTTTACTTTAACTTATGTGACTTCTTCTTCTTCTACCTTTCAGCTAGCTCCCTGTGGAGCATAGGTCTTCAAAAAACACTTAGCCATTTTGCTTCTTGCCATTCTTTTAAGATAATTTCATGTCTTCCCCATCATCTTCATCCCTGCTTCCATTTGTCTTCTCAAAGAATATTTTGATCTTCCTCTTTGTCTTTTCCTTGGGGACTCCAAAAAGGGCCTGTTGTGTAATACTCTCAGTTGGCTTCCGCTGTTTGTGTCCTATCCAGCACCATCGTCTTCGCTGTATCTCTTTATCCACTGGTATTTGACTGGTACTTTTCCATAATTCTATGTTAGTGGATTTGTACTGCAATTTCCATCCTTTTATTCTGCGTGAACATCCATTAATTAAAGTCTGTATCTTCATGATTGTCCTTTTAGTTACTCTCCATGTTTCACAGAAACATAATAAGACTGAGTTATTTGTTAATTAACATTAAATTATATGTATTTGCTGCTGAAGTTTATAGAAACGGTTACTGTTTATATAGTCTGGGTGCGATTATATATGTACAGAGTTCGCCAAAAAATGTATACACATTTTCATTAACGAACGCCATATCTAGAGACTTTTTTTTTTAACTTGAATATAATTACTGCGGCGATGTGTAGTATATTTTCTTCATTGCATAGATTGCCTTTTATGATTGCTCCGATATTATTTGTTACGTTGATTTGAATAGGCCGGTGAAAGCGTGATAGAAGACGCACAAAAGGAAACATGCACAGATGCACAACCTGCGCTTACCAGTCAAGCGTCAGGGGGAGATGTTTATACAATACGTCATAAACAGCTCTCCAATCTTAATCTCAGGCAATTTAGTACACAAACTGACAGAGAAAGACAAAAGATGAAGGGAACCAACGTCCCAAATAAACAGAGCATTGTCTTTACCGCGCATATTGAAGTACACGAGTGTAGCGGGCCTTTCAACCGTAACAGATGGCGACTTTCTCTAATTAATAAGGACCGGGCTCTGTGCACTACGGCTGGGATTGGGCAGACATTAAAAAAAAAGCTTTTCAAAATCCCGACGAAAATGACAAGAAATATAAAAGTACAAAGAAATCAATAATTTATTTTGTAATGCGGCTTAATGCATGGTGAATAACATGCATAATGGACATGCATTTTCGGAGTAGGAAATAAAGGCCGTCAATGTGTAGAATATTATGGCGGGTTACGTGGACTTATAAGTAGAACGGGGGGGGAATGATAAATCGTAAGAAGATTTGAATTTAGGAAACTAAATCTCTCTCTCACTCTCTCCCACTTTCCTACCCTCATTCACACACGCGAGATTTAATTTCCCAAATTCTAATTTACAATATAAGAGAGAGAAAGAGAGAGCATAAGATAGGGTGACCATTCGTCCCCGAAGTGTAGAAGTTGTCCCCGATTTCAGTGAATAAATAAATGTTCATACACGGAAATGGCCCTCTTTTAAAATAATCACTAGGACTCAGGACGTTACTGAGTTGTGTTTCTGTTTCTTTATCCCAGACTGAGCGGCATTAGCAGGAAGATAAAAGAGAAGACTTGGATAAGTTGTGTCGGAGATAGCTCTTTGAACTATTGAAACGCGGTGCTACGTCACTTCAATTCCAGCCACTGACTTCTATTGGGATGGGTTTAATTTTTAAAAAAAGAAGACACTCTTCCCCCTCCCCCCAACCCCTGCCTTTCCGGACATCTCCCGCCAATTATCTTTCCCGGCCAATTTTCAAATCAGTCCGAGTGTAATGACAGTACAGTGCAGTCGTGTTTTCTATTTGTGATCAGTGGACGTCTGTTGCATAAAAACAATGCTTTCCAAAAAACGTTAAGTGTCATTTTAGTGATTCGCTGAAAGCTGAATTTCCATTTATTATACAAGCAATTTTAGAGGATGGAACGCCAGTGAAATGTAATATATGTAGTTCAAATTTTTCTATAGCAAGTGGTGGAAGGTCGTCAATAACTGATCATCAACAGGCAAAAGAGCATAAGGATGCGCTGCTTTGTAAGTCTCAGTCTGGGTGTATGACAAATTATTTTTGTAAAACAGAACCTTCAAAAGATGAATACACTCTAGCTGTTCATGAAGGAACCTTCGCATATCATACTGTACTTCATAATCATAGTTTCCGCAGTATGGATTGTACAACAATTCTACAAAAAAAATGTTCAACGAAACAATTTTCCTGTGCAAGAACCAAGTGTGAATCCATAATTACCAATGTTTTTGCTCCTTGGGCTATTAATGAACTAAAAAATGACCGCAAATATGTCAGCTTCGTAACATTGTCTTGCGATACATCTAATCATAAACATGTTAAGTTACTTTCTATTTTAGTTCGTTATTTTCAGGTTTATGAGTTGGAAACTCCAGTAAAGACCAAACTGATTGTTTTCATAGATATCCCAGGAGAAACGTCCGACATAATATCTGAACAATTGTTGAATGCAATTGATAATTTTGACTTAAACAAAACGATTCTTGGACTCTCAGCAGACAATACAAATACAAACTTTGGAGGCTTGTTGGGGAAAGGGAGAGATAATGTCATAACTAAAATAAAGTCCAAGTTAAACAGACACATAATGGGTCTTGGTTGCAAATTTACAATTGTGCAAAAACAGCGTTTGATTCCATGCCTATGGATATGGAAGTGATTGTAACAAAAATATTTTGATACTTTCACATTTACACGATTCGTGTAGAACGTCTAAAAGACTTCTGTGAATTTGCTATACAGAAGTTTAAGCAATTATTAGGTTATTCGAATATAAGGTGGTTGTCATTACTTCCAGCCTTGGAAAGAATATTGAAACTATATCAATCACTGAGATCTTTCTTCTTGTCAGAAACACACTGTCCTATAAATATTGAAACAATTCTTTGAAAACAGTGAATCAGAGCTTTGGCTCAGCTTTGCTCATTCTCACGCATCACTCTTCCATGAAACAATTAAGGCGATTGAAGGCAAGGACAAGAGTGCAACAGAATCAGCGCTAGCTGTGAACAATCTCATTATAAAATTAGAAACTCGACGCGATGAAAATGTCATCCCACACATGGTAAAGAGTTTGTTAACTGATTTAGTAGAAAGTGGTGACATCCAAATGGAAAGGTATTTCCAAATAAGTAAAGAATTCTATAATACTGCTGTACATTACTTGCAGTCTTGGAACAAGCACAATGAGGACTTGTCACAACTGAGCTGCCTTCTCTTGGATAATGTGCCTGAAAGGAAACATTTTGATAATGCTGTAGAACAGATATATTCAAAGTGTCATGAAGTTGTAAACGTCAATCGTGATGAGCTCTTTGATGAATTTACTTATTTGCGAGGCATCTGTTGCAAAAAGAATGTGAGTGGTTCAGTAACAAGCCCCCGTGCAGAAAATGGAATGAAGTACTCATGTACTTGAAAGAAAATAATGTACGACTTGCTAATGTGAAGAGAATTCTTGAACTTTTTATGTGCTTACCTGGCAGCAATGCATCCGTAGAAAGACTATTTTCTCAAATGAACTACGTCTGGTCCGAAGAGAAATCACGGATTAATGTGAGCACGGTGCAAGCCATGTGAACAGTAAAAACTAACATTAATTTATCGTGTGAAAGCTTCAGTGAAAAAATTGCTTCAAATCATGAGATCTTGAGAAAGATACACTCAAAAAAAAAGTACCACGCCGAGGCAACAACCTCTTCAGTAGAAATAAGGTACTGTAAACATTACTTTAATATTGCAATTGATATCTATATGTTGTTTAAATTTTTTTTTATTTTAAACTTTTTTTGTTGTTATTGAGAAACAAAACTAGCTATTGTAATTTCATTAAGTGCGTGTATCGCATAAGTATCGTGAATATTAATAAAAATAAAATCAAACAGCAAATAAACACAGTTATTATGAAATTTAAAGTTATCTTTTTTTGCATCTACAAACTTTCGTGCGCACACACAGTCACACACCCACCCACACATATTATAAATATATATAAATAAATATATGTACACACACACGCACACACACACGCGCGCGCACACACACACACACACACACACACACACATATATATATATATATATATATATATATATATTATCGTTCGTCCCCGATTTTGTGGGACAGTCTCAGAAATAAGCAAAAAAATCATCTGAAATGTAAAAAATATGACAAATGTCCCCGAAAACAATGGGGAAAAATGGTCACCCTAGCATAAGTGAGCATGAATTAAGAGATTGCTAAGAGAGGATCTAAGAAGGAAAGATTGAGGTTGGTGAGAGGATAGGGAAATAAGAAGGAGCGTTAGTAAAGAAGTTGAAAATTTGTGAGTGAATGAAAACGGTAGCATGTATACACGCAAGCGTGCACAGGCGGGTCACCGCAGCCTCTGCTTCAACCAAGTAGAAGTAGATGGGGAGAGGTAAAGAAGTCGGAAACATTATAAATCCCCCAAAAGCAAACTTCAATTGTGAGAAATATGCTCAATCCTCGCGAATGAAGTAATGTGTATACATATTCCTGCCTCTCCCCCTGCTTCAGCCCTCCGCCATGTTTCGTCTCGCGCTACGCTCTTTGACAGTACACACACTCCCTATCTGACCAAAATGTAACGCTCACACACGAGGGTAAAGACCCAGAGATCAAAGCCAGACACTTAACAGTGTAAACTGGGATTAGAATGATCGCCCCTACGTTCAGACACGAGCAGTGAAGTCCCGCAGAGTCTGCCTTACTTCGGCAACCAATGACTTAGCAGTAGGTCTGCGTCGAGCTAGGATTTGTTTAAAAATGCAAAGCCTGGGACATATAAGGAATGATATCCCACTAAATACATGTCAATGATCGTTTTCTTCTGCTTGCGTTCGCCCGATGACTTAAGGAGTGTACCTCGTCATCATCCGCCCTTAAAAGGACGTTAAGTAGGCATGTCTGCGTTGTGTTGTGATTTACAGTAAAACTGTGATGTTTGCGCCTTTCGGCCCAACACATCCGACTTCATGACATTTTTTAGTACCGGGTTGTCTTCTTCGATGCTTACTCGCTTGGCCAGACTAGACATGTTAGTCTGTTTCTAGAGGCACCACGGAGAGGTGGAGCAGGGTCTGGATAGTACTGGTTCACCGATCCTGGCGCAAGCCATCAGCTGTGGATCGCGGACAACTTCCAGCTCTGGTGCTTGGAGGCGCGCCTTCGCCTCCATCGTTTTCTTCTGCATCAGCGGTCAGTTTCCTAAGCCTACAGACAGGGCAGAATAGACACAAACATTGTGGAGCCGAGTAAAGCTGATTTAGATCAAATATGACACATACCCCTTAATAGCAAAAAAGATAGAAGTTATGGTAACATCAAAGAAAAAGACACCACCTCAGCGCCAAATAAAGACAAGTGGAACAATGGCAAATGAATTTAAATATTTGGGAACTTTATTAACCTCAGACGGAAGTTGTACAAAAGAGGTGAGATGCAGATTGGCTCAGGCAAAAGTAGCTTTCCAAAAAATGAGGAAGATACTATGCAATCCATTTTTGACAATAGAAACAATAAAAAGAGTTCTTAAATGTTATGTCGAGTCAGCCTTAACATATGAATGTGAATCATGGACAATGAGAAATGTGGTTTTACAGAAAAATGTTGAGAATACCATGGACAGCTAAGAAGAATAATGAAAACGTTCTGAAGAGGCCAAAGCAAAAAGAGATAATTTCCAATATTAGGAAAAAACAATCATCATTTTTTGGCCATGTAATGAGAAGAGAACAACTGGGACATATTGTAACAACTGGGAAAATTGATGGACGAAGAGATAGAGGAAAGTAAAGAGAAAAATACCAGACAGCTTAAGAGAATGGCTTGGCAGAAGGTCAACAACAGAAATGATAAATAACTGTCGAGATCGAAAATTGTGAAGAGACATGATCACCTACGCCAGCAGGCCCGGTACTTGATGATGCTGATGACACACACCGTATAGGATATTGGTAACCGCCTAGTAACGCTCCATGTAGAACAACTTGGAGATCAGTGACAGCTTCACCTGTTTTTCCCCGCAACATCATGTACCTGATCACCTCCCAATGCTCACATAAGACCATCATTGGTGAAAACAAGTTTACTTTTTGAGTGATCGTTTCTGTAAGCATCTTTCTGACATCTCTAGTGATTCCCATACTCCTGTGGCAACCAATTCTGAACATATGGTCTCCGAGAGTACTCGAGTTACCGCATTATCTCGTGCTCCTGAGATGACTGCTGTAGGTTCGCCCTTAAGAACCGCATTCTATTTTTATTTTAGAATGAAACTAAATGTCCCGAACCAAGTGTTTCATTGACATGCTTCACGCCTCTTTTCAGCGATACATAGCTGATGGCTTGCACCAAGATCGGTGAACCAGAACCATCCAGACCCTGCTCCACTTCTCCGTAGTGCTTCTCACCAAGCGAGTAGGGATCGAAGAGGGAACTCAAAAATATGGTGCTAACGTCGAATGTGCTGGCCCAAATATTACAGTTATACTGCAAACCACAACACAACTCAGACACGCCCACTTAACGTCCTTTAAGCGCGGATGACGAAGAGATGTACTATTTTAGTCATCGGGTGAATGCAAGCAAGCAAGAGCTGTTCCTGTTTAATAATACAGGAAACCAAATAACTTCTTGTTTCGTGCGGAGATAAAATAACACGACCGTCTGACCACCTTTTAATTTCTTAGGAGTTTTTTTTCTTGTTTATATTTCTAGTCTGTTTTTGTTTGTTTCCTGCTGTGGGCCCTTTGTAGTGGAAACATTAGTGTAGTTAGCTTTGTTTTATCGATTACAGTTCACATCATTTAGGTCATCCTCATTTTTCCGTTTCGCTGATGCACCTTTCGAATTAACGTGCTCATCCTCTGCCACCGCGTTATGAGATCGCATATTGAACATTGTTTTATTAAAATAAAGCCAGGAGATAGACACAGCTAGCGACGTCTTCTCATGGCAATGTTACTTTGTAGACACAATTTACCTAATTAAATATAGAAATAATATTTGTAAGTACAAAACAAGAATAAACATGGAACTCACAGGAAATGCTTGAAAGGTAAACAACTGGGAAAATAGTGACAGCAGGAAAGATCGAGGCAGGAGAAGACGAGAAAGGAAGTAATGAACACAGTGAATAAAATAAAATTATTATTTTTTTTTTATGTGAAGTGCTGAAGCGTTCTGGTGTAGATACAACATGAGAACTAAAATGATCGTTGGTGACAGTGCTTGTCACATGATCATGGTAACCAATCAAAATTTATTTTCTTAGGAGAAATCCCATGTTTTCGCCCCCTAGACAACTTTGCAATATTAATTTCTACATTCTATAATTCTATAAAACAGCCACCATGACCGTCGTTAGTATCTCGTGTCGTTCAGCTCCCTCTGAACATTCATTTTAACGACAGTTGCTGGACAAGTCAAATTAACGACAGAAAGTCTATGACAGTGGTTCAAAAACTTTACCCGTAACATCCCCCCTTTTATTTCACAAAAACATTCACACCATCTCAACGGCCTCATAAAGTTCTTACTCAGGTCCACATAGCTTCATAAAACTATCGTAACAGCTTCATAAGATTTGCCTATCTCATAAAATTATCGTATAGCTACAAACAGCTTCACAAAATTGGCCTATCTCATAAACTATCTTATAGCTCCAAACAGCTTCACAAAATTGGCCTATCTCATAAACTATCTTATAGCTCCAAACAGCTTCACAAAACTGGCCTATCTCATAAAACTATCTTATAGCTCCAAACAGCTTCATAAAATAGGGCCTACCTCGTGTTGTTGTTGTTATGGATCCAGCGACCTTTGAGCTGATGCCCTTCGGCCCAATGCCATGTAGTAGTATCTGCAGGTATTTTTAAGTTCTGCTGTGGTTCCGTACAGAGTATTCCATTTGGAGGGTCTTTGGGGAAATAGTGTTGTTCTGATGTCAGTGAGCTCAGGCCATTGAAACAGGTGATGTTCTACAGTTTCTTGTGGGTGATTACAGAGTGGACATACTGGGGTATGGTTTTGTTGTATTCTATTAATGTGGTTATTCAGCATAACATGTCCTGTTCTCAGTCTGAAGATGGTGGTTTGGTCTCTTCTTGTTAGGTTGTTGATGTTGTCTTGTGGATTTGGTCTTGCCATATATGTAAAAAGCTCTCTCCCTGTTTTCCCTAAGGCCCATCCATTCAACCACTCCTCTCTACTGTTGGAGTTTATGACTTGTTTGGCTGTGTCTAGTATGATGGATGTATGTATATGTGTCTGTTTGGATCCTCTCTTCAGCTGATGTATCTGCCTTATCATTTCCTGGTATATTTGAGTGTCCCGGGATCCATTGCATTACCAATCTTATGTTATGTGTGTCAATGAGTTTGTCTGTATCTATGATAAGGTATGTGAGTTCTGGTTTGTTCATGTTGTTTCCCAGTGCTTGCAGAGCCGATTTGGAATCCGTAATATGACTGTGTTTGTTTTCTTCGATGGTGTGGTATCGAATATCGTATTTAAATGATAAATTGCTATTTCTATAGCTGTTATTTCTGCTTCATAATTATTACAGACTTCACCACAAGGTCTTTATATTTCTTCTGCTGTTCCATCTGGATAATGTATTAATATTCTATATCCAGCGTTTGAAGTAGCGTTAGTGGCTGCACCATCTGAGTATATATGTATCCAATCCTCTGGATAAGTATCTATTGTTTTCCTTGCTGCTAGTGTTACTGATACTGGGTCTGTCCGTTTATCTGTTCTGCCACATATCTCTACATTTATTTCTGGATTTTTAAAATTCGTACTTGGTGGCATTTCTTTGATGACTCTTGATGTTTGTAGTCGTTTTTCAGGTAGATGGAATTTCTCTTGTATATTTCTAACATGTTGTAATACTGACATCTGCTTAATTCTTTGTTTTGGAGTCCATGTATCTACTGATTTCTGTTAGGGTGGTCCTTCTCCTTTGTTTTGTTTTGTCTTTCATAGAGAACCATAGCGGCCTTGTTTCTCCTCAACTCTAAAGGTTCCACATTGCAGTGAATTTCGCAGGCTGGAACTGGAGTGGACCTCATTGCACCACTGATGAGTCGTAATGCATTATTTTGTATCTTGTCCAGTGACATATTATAGTCCGTTCAGATTCGTTTGCCGAGATGTTATGATTTATAATTCAAAAAGTTCTTGATGATTTCACATGATTTTTGGCATACGGTGTTAAAATGTCCATGTCACGAGAACATATGTGTTACTCGATGTCTAGCTATAACGGTTTCTTAAAGCGGCGAATTCCTTTGATCTTTGCCCATGTAACTATTATTTTGACCCTAATCAAAATGTTTTACAGTAATCTAGTGCAACGATGACCCATAGGCGTGTCCATAAAATTTTACTTGGTGGCAAGTATACAAATTTTAAATTATATATAGAACTTTTGTTCGTAGAGTCAATTTGATATAGTTCCATGCTCTTGGTGTGAGTTTCCCAAATGTTGTCGCTGCCTTTCAAATACGTACATTTAGTTCCTCATCTAAGAAAGTGTGGCTATAATAGTGGATCCAAGATAGCTGAACTTATGTACTGACTCAAGCAGGCTTCCATTCAAAGTAATGGTTGTTGGTTTGCTTATAACATATTTTTGATTGCTTGGGTGGTCTTGAACAATAAACTGTTTAACAAATCAACTAGGAAATTTTGCAAATCAAACTATTTATCTGTAGACTTAATCAGAGTATGATCATTCAGAATCAGACGAGTCAAATAGGTCGATTACTGCTTTCGGCTGAACAAACAACAAACCATCCTTTTTCCAATATTCCTCTTCTTGTCGTAACACATGATCCTCACATTTTACCCAGTAGTCTTTATTTATATTTGATAGAGCCTGATTTGTAAGTGTCTCAACATCGCATAATTTGAAAGTTTTATTTGTATATGCTATGTGTCCTTTAACTTTTGCCCAAACTAGTTCTATAGGATTTAAGTGTGCATGATATGGAGGTAGTCTCAAACATATATGGCCATGTTCTTGAATTAACTTGTCTATTTTAAATATCTTTGTACGTTGTGTCTGTTTTACAAGGCTAAGCAATTCGGGTTTCAAGTAGCTGTCGTTAACTTGTATGTGTTCTTTTATGAGCCACGTTTTGATTGCATCTTTTGTACTTGATGATGTTGGGATTCTATCTTCTACGTTAACTACGTTATGGTATGAAGCATTGTCCATTATCAGACAAGAAGGTCGATCTAATATTGGAAGGATACTTTTCTCGATCCAGTCTTTAAATATGTGCCCATTCATTTCGGAGTGGTAGTCTCTATTGTCTATGGATTTTGAAATGAAAACGAGATGAGCATTCTGCAACAACCCATTATGTCTGCTACCTGCATGTGCAACTATCAAACGTTGCCCTTTACTGCTTGGTACTGATCTTTTAATACTTCCATCTGCTAACTGCCATTCCTTTTCATTTGTATGATGAGCGTTGATCCAAGTTTCATCTAAATAAACAATATCATAATCATTTTCGCGCATTTCCTTCACTTCACGTAAATACTTGCTTCTAAGAGCTACTAGATGTGGCTTCTCACAAATAATGTTTTTTCCACCAGCATACGTTCTAAAGGTGAAGCCTGCACTTCTTAATATTTTCCATAATGAAGTTTTTGATATTTCAATGTCGTTGTTAGTTTTCAGCCAAAGCTTCAACTTTCTAAGTGTCACTTCTTCGTTTATATCAAACATTCGACAGATTTCTCTTTTTACTAGGTCCTTATCAAAACTGTCTAACGTTTCTTTCCTTCCTTGCTTTCTTGCATTTGTTGGCAATAAATATCCGCTTCCTTTAACTATTCGATCAAATGAACGTTTACACAAACCTAAAATATGCATTGTTCTCTTCTCAGGGTTTGATAAAGAACAATAAAGATGTCCCTTTTTACGCTCTCTGCAGAAGTATTGATAAATCTTTATAGCAATGTTATGCTCAGTAAAATATTTTGCCTTTATATTCATTCTCACATAGACTTGCAGAAGATAATATAGATAGTGCCGCCTCCTTTCTGTAAATATTGAGATTTGCCTCTGAATTATGACTCGAACTCGAGTCTACGGCCGTGATTTTGACGTCACATAATTTCCGGTTCGGCTAAAATGTCATTTTGTGCTAAACGGGAAATTTCATATGTAACATTTCTTTATAAAAATTTATAGTGGAAACATAACTATTTTAGGACGGTGCGCATTCAGCCGTGAAGGTCATGCCTATATGTTAAAGAATCAGCTGTGAGATGTAAGCATCTACATAATCCCGCCGGTGTTTATAGTATCGATTAACTTTTTTTTTAATATAGGTTAAATAAGGCATCTTTGAAACTGGATCACATTTCTTTGATAAAAAAATATATTTTTATAGCGACATTAGTATTCTAAACCTAACTTCAAAAGATCAATGCAAATGAACAATAAGTTTTTGAAAAAAATAAATTAATGTCTAGGCAAACGAATCTGAACGGACTATAGTTGTTTTGCTGCATGTCACTAGGAGCGAGCTACCATGATCCAAAACAGAGCGAACATATCCCAGATAGAGATTTCTAAGTGTTTCTTTATCTGCTCCCCATAAGGTACTGGAAAGCCTTTTCATTAGTTGGAGTCTTTGTGTTGCCTTCTTAGTGAGATTCTCTACGTGTTTCTTCAGGTTCAATTGTCGGTCAATTTGTATTCCTAAATATGTAGGGTGTTCCTCTTTTTGTAGACTATTGTGTTGGAGATTGAGTTTGATGTTTGCCTTAGCTATTTTGTTACTTCTAGTAAATACTGCATATACTGTTTTCTGTATATACTGTTTTCTGTATATTTATTTTCATTTTCCAGGTATTACAGTATTCTTCTAAGTGCCTCAGGTCTTTGTTTAGTTGTGCTTCTGCTGTTCTAATATTTTCATTTTCCGGGTATTACAGTATTCTTCTAGGTGCCTCAGGTCTTTGTTTAGTTGTGCTTCAGCTGTTCTAATATTTTCATTTTCCAGGTATTACAGTATTCTTCTAGGTGTCTCGGGTTTTTGTTTATAGCTTGTTTCATAACTCGTGCCCAACTTTTAAAATCGATAGCTTTTTAACCGCTTGTTGTAAGTTGTTCAAAATTTGCATGTAAAGTTATAATGATTAGAACCCAACAGGGAATTAATTTCATTTTAAAAAACATTTGGTTATTACTGTTGCTTATTTGATTTATATAAATTTATAACGACCCATTGATGTAGTCAAAACTTTATGTTTACAGTATTTTAAGTTAAAAAAAAGCGAGGAAAAATCCATACACGGTAAAATTGACGTGTTTGCACGCTTTCGCAGTGGTTTTGTGACACAATTAGACACTTGAGAAAGTGTGTGTTCCATTTCCGTTCATTCATAGGTGTAGACGTGGAACGATAACATTTATCATGAGTCTTAAAATGAAATTCTGCAGTTTACAAAACATCGCAATAAAAATGTATGACTATTTTTGCAAAGAGGCTAAACGAGGAAGATTATTTCATTCTTTAGAAAACCCTGAGAATAGAATAAGACACATTTTGGATTTATCTAAACGGTCATTTAATCGCTGGATTTAAGCACGTGACCGTCAATGTTCAAAATATACAAAATCACAAGGAAGAGAAAAATGTTGGATAATTTCGACAGTGAACTTATTAGAAGTGAAATTCGCAAAATGTTGGGTATGAATGAAACTGTTACAATAAGAAAATTAAAAGTATCGCTGAAAAAGAACAACAGTATTGAAATATCAAAGTCTACATTATGGAGGAATGTGAGAGCTGCAGGCTTTACATTCAGAAAGTATTCCAATGGACGAAACATCATCTGTGAGAAGCCACATATAGTAGTCATGAGAAGCAAGTACTTACGTGAAGTAAAAGAGGTGCGCAAGCAAGGTTATGATATTGTGTACTTGGATTAAACATGGATCAATGCTCACCACGCTAACCAAAGGGAATGGCAGTCATCAGATGGAAAGATTAAGAGATTAATACCTAGCAGCAAAGGACAGCGCTTGATAATTGCTCATGCAGGTAGTCGACAACATGGACTAATACAGAATACAGAGCTCATTTTTCTTTCAAAATCCATAGACAATCGGGATTATCACTCTGAGATGAATGGTCACATATTTAGACATTGGATTGAAAATTCTGTTCTCCCATCACTAGATCGACCATCTTGCCTAATAATGGACAATGCAGCGTACCACAACATTGTTGCACTTGAAGATAAAGTCCCGACGTCATCCAGTACAAAAGATGCTATTAAGATACGGCTCACAAAGGAGCACATACAATTTAATAACATGTACTTAAAACCTGAATTACTATCTCTAGTAAAGCAAAAACAAAGGACAAAGATTTTTCAAATAGATAAGATTATCCAAGAGCACGGTCATATAAGTTTGAGGCTGCCACCTTACCATGCTCATTTAAATCCAATAGAACTAATCTGGGCAAAATTAAAAGGACAAGTGGCAGATGAAAATACAACATTCAAAATATGCGATGTAAAGACTCTTGCTAATTTCGCTTTATTAAATATAGACAAAGATTATTGGGCTAAATGTGAAGACCACGTCTTAAAACAGGAAGAGGAATATTGGAAAAATGATGGTTTGTGGAATGTTCAACCCCAAACAGTTATTAATCTTTTAGACTCGTCTGATTCAGAATGAAAGTATATAGCCCCCACAATGTTGGCCCCTATATTACCTTAAATTAGTTCAACAAACGGTCATTATCAGGACCACACAACTATGGAAATTGGACATACATGTATACCTTGATATTATCGTCCGTCCTCGAACTGGGAAGACAATAATTCTCCTGGTGTTTTTCCTTATTCAGTTATTTCCCCATTACGGCCACGCCTTTACCTAGTGAAAATTAATCATAGACCAGCAACTACGGTAATTTCTATTATTTAGGGGTTCACAATTTACAATTTTGACAAACATCAAAGAAATTCGCCGCTTTAAGAAAACTGCAGCTGCAAGATATTTGTTAAATATACATTTAAAGGGTCTTTTGCATTCTAATAACATTTGGAAAATTTCAACAGTTTTTAACAAACGGTTACTGAGCAATAGCGTTTTGAAGTTGGGCAAGTGATTTGAAACGAGCTATAGTTGTGCTTCTGCTGTTCTAATATGTTCATTCGTACTCCACATGACCAGATCATCCGCATAGAGAGCTTTTTATTTATCAGGGTTTTGGTCAGGTCATTAATATACATAAAAAAGGGTACAACTGAGTGGTGATCACTGTGGTAGTCCTTCTTCTAGCACCTCTTTGTATGATAAGGATTCATTTAATTTAGTTTGTATTGTTCTGTCAACTATGAAATATTTGACCCATTTGTACAGTTTCCATGTATTCCGGCATCTCTCATCTTCAATAAAAGTCCCTTACGCCAGACTCTATCATAAGCCTGCTGCAGGTCTACTAGGATGGCTAGGGTATGTTGTATCTTCTGAAATCCATCTTGGACCTGTTGTATTAACCTGAAGATTTGATCTTCTGTGTTATTGCATGCCCTGAAACAGCTTGTTCGTTGCACAGGGTATTAGAGGTTTCAGATACCAGTATAGTCTGCTATTGACCATACTGTTAGCTATTTTACCTATGCATGATATTAGATACAGGGGACGATAGTTTTCTGGGGTCATCTGGAGGCTTGTTCTTTTTTCCATGCCTTGTTGATCAGTCTGAGTAATGTTTCTTTACCTGACTTGCCGAGATGCTTTATCATCTCATTGTGTATCTTGTCAGGCCCTGGGGATTTTCTACATTTTAATTTCCTTAATGCCTTTCCTAGTTCCCTCATGTTAAAATCTTCTTCAAATATTGCAACATTTATTGTTGGGGCTCTTTCAATTAATTTTAAATTACGTAGATGGATTATAAAATCTGTAAGTTTGCTCGTTCTGTTGACTGAGGCAAAGTAACTATTACATTTTTTAACTATATATTTTTTTTCAGCTGATGGTTTCATTATTAAATTTGATTGGTTTAGGGTTTGGTTTAACTATTGAAGTATGACTATTGTTCTGGTGCAGAAACATGGAAATTGTGGACAAGAAAACAGAACAGAGAATTGAAGCCTTTGAAATGTGGATATATAGAAGAATATGTAGAATTGGATGGAAGGAAAAGAAAACAAACGACGAAGTCTTAAAACAACTAAAATTAAAGAGAACTACTAAACACAATTCAAACAAGACAAATGCGATTTTTGGGCCATATTAAAAGACACAACAGCCTACTAAAAGTAATCCTGGAGGGGAAAATACAAGGTAAAAGAGGCAGACCAAGACTAACATGGACGAGTAACATCAAAATATGGACAAATCAGCCTATGACAACCTGCACCATCAAAGCGAGAGACAGAGCAGAATGGAGCTCCATGGTAGCCAACCTTCGTTGCGGAGACGGCACTCGAGGACGAGGGTGTCTTCTTCTACCTTTTAGCTCCCAGTGGAGCATAGGTCTTCAACAAACACTTTCCAAGTCGTTCTGTTTTTTGCAATTCTTTTAAGATCATTCCATGTCTTCCCCATCATCTTCATCTCTGCTTCAATCTGTCTTCTCCAAGAATTCCTTGGTCTTCCTCTTTGTCTTTTCCCCTGGGGATTCCAAAAAAGGGCCTGTTGTGTAATACTCTCAGTTGGTTTCCGTAGTGTGTGTCCTATCCATCGCCATCGTCTTCGCTGTATTTCTTTATCCACTGGTATTTGACCGGTACATTTCCATAATTCCACGTTAGTGACTTTGTCCTGCCATTTCCATCCCTTTATTCTGCGCAAGCATCCATTAATGAAAGTCTGTACCTTCGTGATTGTCAATTTTGTTATTCTCCATGTTTCACAGCCATATAATAGAACCGACTTAACATTGGAGTTGAAAATTTGTATTTTTGTATTTAGCCTAATTTCTTTGGATTTCCATATGTTTCCCAGTGCAATGAAAGCTCCTCTTGCTTTTGATATCCTTATTTTGGTATCGTTTTCTGTTCCTCCCTCTTTATCTATATTACTGCCCAGATATGTGTATAAGATTGTACGTCTAGTAGAGGTATTTCTCCTAGTTTTATTTGGTTATTGCCAACTGCATTAATTCTCATAATGTTGGTCTTATCTCTATTTTAAATTTAAATAGAGATAAGGACGAGGGTGTGGTTCTCTTTTATCACCAGATAAATGTTGCATAAGTCTCCATGCTTTATTTCCTTCATGTCGCAGATCGAGTTTACTGCATGTTTCTTGCCATTTCTCTTTCTTTGCTTTTTTAGTAACTATTGGTCGTTTCAAATCTAAATGTTCACGATTAACATGAAATATCTCCTCTTTCCCTGCACTTACAAACTTGATTTTTTGCATCTGGCTTGTTTTTCCAAGGTCCCACCGATTTCACAAAATTTAATGATGTAGGAAGTATGCTTCATCATGAAGCAGCACTTTCCTTTGATCTCAGTGAATTTACGGATCTTTTTGCTCCTGGAGAAAATAATTTACCGTACATTAATGGAAATCAGCTTCTCGGCATAGGCGTCTCTACACAACTTGAAAGTTGGAGGCGTTTATCAACTGTTTACTTTCTATTGTTTACTTTCTTTAAAATACTATGAGAATGTCAATGTTATAGCCTTTACAGACGGTCTAAAACAAATCAGCGTATAAACAGTTCCATTAATGAAAACTATTTAAACAATATACAACAAAGAATACATTTAAAAAAATTAATTATCCGTTGCGAGCGATAACGAGCATGACATATCAAGCAAAGTTATTGTTTATGGGTACGCATGTGACTAAAGAGTCCGATGTAAGCACGGGATCCTCTTCACTGTAAAGAGCTACACTGTTCGTTTTATGTCTTTCCATGTGACTTTCATTATTTTACGTAAACAAGACATATGAAAGTGATTTAGTTTCTTTGCATGCCTGCAGTACACATATCAAGAATCTTTACATTTTCAAAACGTTATCAACTTTAGCTAAAGATTGATCATGCGGACATATAAAAACGTCCATTATTATTTCATTTATTCTGAATCAGAGGAGTCTAACATATTGATTACTAATCTGGGCTGAACGAACGATAGTCCATCTTTTTTCCAATAGTCATTTTCTTCTTTTAAGACATGATCTTCACATTTGCACCAAAAATCTTTGTCAATCTGTGATAGAGCAGCATATGTCAGTCCTTTTATATCGCATAGTTTAAAACTTGTATTCTCAGCTGCCACCTGCCCTTTAATTTTTGCCCAAACGAGTTCAATGGGGTTTAATTGTGGATGATAAGGGGGCAGTCTCAAGCACGTATGACCATGCTGTTGAATGATTTTGTCTATTTGGAATACTTTGGTCTTTTGCGATTTCTTAACAAGTGACAGTAATTCAGGTTTCAAAAATCCCTCGTTAAATGGAATTCCTTCCTTTCTTAGCCAAATCTTTATAACATCTTTTGTACTGGTAGATGTAGGAATTTTGTCTTCTTCTGCCACAGCGTTGTGGTACGACGCGTTGTCCATTACCAGACAGGATGGTTTGTCTAGAATTGGAAGAAGAGTATTTTCAATCCACTCTCTAAATATATGGCCATTCATCTCGGTGTGATAGTCCCTGTTGTCAGTATAATTAGAGGTGAATATAAGTTCTGCATTTTTCACCAACCCTTATTTTCGGCTGCCTGCATGTGCCATTATAATACGCTGTCCTTTTCCAGTGGGTACACATCTTTTAATACTTCCATCTGATAACTGCCATTCCTTGGCACTTGTGTGGTGATAATTTATCCAAGATTCATCTAGAAATACAATATCATAACCTTGGTTACGCATTTCCCGTACTTCACGTAAATATTTACTCCTCATAGAAACTAAGTGCGGCTTCTCGCAGATGACATTTCTACCACTATCGTACTTTCTAAACGTAAAACCGATGCTTCTAACAGTTCTCCATAATGTTGTTTTCGACACAACAATGTCATTTTCTGCTCTCAGTCGAATTTTCAGTTTTCTTAAAGTCACAGTTTCTTTGGAATCGAACATTTTACAAATTGCTCTTCTAATCACTTCCTTGTCAAAACTATCTACTACTTTCTTTCTTCCTAGCGTCCTAGTCTTGATTGAACTGGACACTCCGTTAGCTTTAAGCACTTGTTTGAAAAAGCGTTTGCTTATACCCAATGCGTGAATAGTTCTATTTTCTGGCTTTGAGATGCTTCGATACAGTTTTCCACGCTTAGCTTCTATGCAAAAATATTTATACACCTTTATTGCCACTGATTGCAATGTAAGGAACTTTACTTTTATATCCATTGACTAACAGATCACAAATTTAACGAAATTACCCAATAATTAGGATACGCCGTTGCACATAAATCACAACAAAACGACAGGAAATGGGATGCACCGGATATAAAATTATAACTATGACGCGTTTTATGTGTTTTTTAGTGCTTAAAACAGGGAAATTGGCGCGCATTACGTTCAAGATGACAAGTCCGTGGGTGCTCACTCATATGAAGCGGTAATTCCTTCAAATATATGGTTTGACAAAATGCCTTAAATTTGTATACTTCAAATAAAGAATATTTAAAACTATACGTTTGTTGGTGAGGAAATGAATGTACTTCTTGGGACCAAAAAATCACAAGACCATATGCAAAATTTCAGCATTATCAATCAATTGGTTGCAGAGATATGGAATTTTAAACACCTTCAAAATATTTTGAAACGACCAATAGTTTGACCTTAGCACTAGCCTTGTTATAGCTTGTTTTATTATTCAAAGTTGGGTTCTGCTCAAGTATTTTTCTGGCTTTCTTTCTTTCTGATACTGCTGCCTCCAGTTCTGTGTTCCAAAATGGTCGATATTGTGTTCTACATCTTTTAGGTATAGTTTGTTCTGCAGTGTTGAGTATTATTTGTGTGAACATCTCATTTAATTTTTCTACGCTGTTGTCTGTCAGATTGTTCAGGAGTTGGTCGGATTTTTCTTGATATAGCTTCCAGTCAGCTTTCTTGAAATTCCATCTCGTTCTCTGTTTTGTTTGGATTTTTGTTGTTTGTGTGTCTACTATGGTGACTATGGGTCTGTGATCACTGCCTATGTCATCAATAACTTCAGTGTGGCAGTAGCTTATGAGATCAGCAAAGCAAGTGGTCAGATCGGGTCTACTAAGGGAGAGATGGGCTCTATGTAGGAGAGTTGGTGTTGATTCTGTGTCCTGCATGATTGTAAGATTAATTGATTGGCAAAGAGCTTCTATGTATTTTCCTGTGGAATTTGAGTTAGAATATCCCCATTGTGTTGAATGTCCATTAAAATCTCCAGCCAAGATAGTTCTATGGTAGTTGACTTGATCAAATTCTGTTATGTTACAATTTGTGTCTGGTGGATTGTAAACATTATAAATATTATATTTGCTGGATGCAAACCGAATTGTGGCTTTCTGAACATCTGTTAGTTCGGCATTAGTTAGTGACGCTACATCTCCCTGCAGTTGTTGGTACACTTACATGGATAGCTGGTGCAACCTGTTATATGTGTGTCTATGTTCTTGTGTAGTGTTTTCTGCAGTAGGACAATATGGATCTGGTATTTGTACATGGTTTAGGTTAGCTCTGTTTTCTTGTTTTTGAGGCCTGAAATATTAAGTTGTAGTATGTTTAATTTATTTGTTTTTTTTTCTCTCTGACCGATCTTCATGCTCTTTCTTCCATTAAAATATTTATATATTGAACTTTGTTGGATCCGAGGTTTCTGGTTATTATATGAGTTGTTTGTATTTCTTCCAGTAGCTAATTTATCGCACAGTCCAGCCTGGTCGCTCACTGTCTGGCGCGGACCTTGTTGACCGAGGCGGCGTCCGAGCTCGTATTGATTTATATTCTTGATGTACATGGCATTGTTAAAACTGGGGGACCTGTGGGCTATCTTCCTACCCCAGGGTGAAGGTTTTGCAAATCCTCGCCTCAATTCCATCCATGGCATGTATTGTGTCTCTGTCTCTGCTGACATATCATCCATCCATTTGTTCACTTTATAGGCCCTGTATTCAAGCAGGATTCACAACAGCCCATTCCCCGCCTACTACTGTCACTGGCACTTACTCCGTTCATTTAGGTGTATCTCATGGGGCCAAATGTATCGACAGAGGATCGTCACGTCCTGGGTCACTTGTGTCTATGCGATGTCCTACAGGACTGTTAAAAAGAAACATGTTGGACTTCTAGTCAGTACTTGAGTCATTTGTCTTCAAGTATGCCAGTAGATGGTCTCGAGGCGGTTTCGCTGAAGTTCTCATCCTGACCACAGGGGGTTCCTATAGAAATAGTAAGACAAGACACTCACTCAAGGGAGAGTGAGGGTGATTAGATGAGGGCCATGGCGTATACCACATGTCGGTGTGCTCTAGCCCTGCATCTATAGGGGCTCACCTCCTCCCGGCCCAGTTATACCTCTGGAAGCTCGGTCGTGCCCCAGACCAACTCTGCGACAACAGGGGGACCACGTGTAGGCGCGGCCTTGGACACAGTAGCCCAGTGGAGTTGAATTTTTTCGATCAAAACCGGAGAGGATTTTGTCAAAACAGAGAGGTTGTATCCGATATTCACTGAGCGTGGCAAATGAGACTTATAAAACTATCTTATAGTCCTAAATAGCTTCATAAAATAGGGCCTACCTCATAAAACTATCTTAATAGTCCCAAACAGCTTCATAAAATAGGGCCCGCCTCATAAAACTATCTTATAGTCCCAAACAGCTTCATAAAATAGGGCGTACCTCATAAAACTATCTTAATAGTCCCAAACAGCTTTATAAAATAGGGCCCACCTCATAAAACTATCTTATAGTCCCAAACAGCTTCATAAAATAGGGCCTACCTCATAAAACTATCTTATAGTCCCCAAACAGCTTCATAAAATAGGGTCTATCTCATAAAACTATCTTATAGCCCCAAACAGCTTCATAAAATTGGCCTACCTAATAAAACTATCTTATACTTCCAAACAGCTTCATAAAATAGGGCCTTCTCATAAAACTATCTTATAGCTCCAAACAGCTTCATAAGATTGACCTATCTCTCCAAATACTTTTATACAATTATTTTCTCCTTTAACTGTCACACATAAACATACTTCTTATCTTGCCGGTTTAATGCGATTAACATAATCGTTCCTGTCAATTATATATTTTGTAAAAACTCTCCCCGTGCCCCAGTGGCACTATAACATTCACCTCCAACGTTCACTTTGACACTAGAATCCTCGCCACTAAACATAATATACTCATGTCTTCTTCTTCTAGCTTTCAGCTCCGCGTGGAGCATAGGTCTTCAAAAAGCACTTTCCAAGTTGTTCTGCTTCTTGCCATTCCTTTAAGATCGTTCCATGTCTTCCCCATCATCTTCATCTCTGCTTCTGTCTGTCTTCTCCAAGAATTTCTTGGTCTTCCTCTTTGTCTTTTCCCTGGGGATTCAAAAAAGGGCCTGTTGGGTAATACTCTCAGTTGGTTTCCGCAGCGTGTGTACAATCCAGCGCCATCGTCTTCGCTGTATCTCTTTATCCACTGGTATTTGACTGGTACATTTCTATCATTCTATGTTAGTGATTTTGTCCTGCCATTTCCATCCTTTTATTCTGGGTAAGTATCCATTAATGAAAGTCTGTATCTTCATGAATGTCAGTTTTGTTGTTCTCCATGTTTCACAGCCATATAATAGGGCTGACTTAACATTGGAGTTGAACATTTTTATTTTTGTATTTAACCTAATTTCTTTGGACTTCCATATGTTTCCCGTTGCAACAAAAGCTCTATATAGCTATATACTCATGTATACAAGTTGAAGAACACCACCACATGGTTCGCCCACCTAACCAACCAACAAGCTAACTAAATAACTTAATAGCTCTCCACTTTTCACTATTCTTTAGTAAAACCCACCTACCTCTCTCTCTCTTTTGGCTCCATAAAAGCACAGCCTCACTCACCATCCTACGCCTCTTTGGCTCTTTCAGCTCACGCTCAGTTCCACTCTCACGACGAGCTACACGCACTTAGGTAGATATATGTGTGTGTGTGTGTGTGTTTGTGTGTATAGACACTAGATATATATATATATATATATGTGTGTGTAGTCATTATATATATATATATATGTGTGTGCGCATAGCCACTACATATATATATATATGTGTGTGTGTATAGACACTAGATATATATATATATATATGTGTGTGTGTAGGCACTATATATATTAATATATGTATAATATATATTAATATATGTATAGACACCCAGATATGTGTGTGTGTGTGTGTCTGTGTGTGTGCGCGCGTGTGTGTGTGTGGACACTCAGAACCTTCACTAGAAACACATTCCTTAAGAAATGACAAGTAAGAACTTATCAAAGTGTCAAAGAATATATGATCGACCTGCATGGAGAAAATTGACAACAGAAAACGCCATACAGATAAAACAATATCTGTTGTTCTTTATTCTCCAAAGTGCAGGCTGTACTCTCAAAAATTATAAACATGAATCTGCCAACCCAACATAAATTACTGACTTTCTATCTATACTGCATTTATCCAACTCCTATAAATTTTTTTTTTGGGGGTGGGGCGGGGGAGGTGTTTAGAGATACAGCGGCGGATATTCAGAGGAGGCTCAGGAGGCCACAACTCCTCTATTCATTTATAAGAATACATAACACAATCACACTCCAGTTCAATGGGTTAAATGACTATGTACCGCAATATAGCTCAAGTAATTCGAGCCGTTACTAATAGATAGGTGTCAATATCTATGGAAATCAAACCTACTACAACCGTACGACATCTAGCGACCTTGCAATGTGTATGAAAACAAGGTAGGTCATTTCATCAACCACCTCCCTGCTTGCCATAACATTCATTATTCATTAAGTGCCGTGCCTGCTGACGCAGGTGATCATGTCTCTCCACAAATCTCGATCACGGCAGCTGTTTATCATTTCTGTTGTTGACCTTCTGCCAAACCACTCCCTTAAGCTGTCTGGTATCTTTTCTATTTGCTTTCCTCTATCTCTTCGTCCCTCAATTTTCCCAGCTGTCACTATATATTACAGCTGTTCCCTTCTCATTACATGGTCAAAAAATGATGATTGTTTCTACCTAATATTGGAAATTAGCTCTCTCTCTCTCACTCTCTCTCTTTTCTTTGGCCGTTTACAGAACGTTTTCATTACACTTCTTAGCTGTCCATTGTATTCTCAACATTCTTCTGTAAAACCACATTTCTACACCCTTCAACGATTTTCTGGTCTGTTATCCTATTGTCCATGATTCGCATCCATATGTTAAGACTGGCTCTCCATAACATTTAAGAACTCTTTTTCTTGTTTCTATTGTCAAAAATAGTCTTAATCGCTAAGAGTGAAAATGAGTTACAAGAAATGTTGGACATTATAGTGAAAGAAATCAAAAATAAAGGACTCAGCATTAATCGCAAAAAGACAGAAGTAATGGTAACAACAAAGAAAAAGACACACCTCTGTGCAAAATAAAGACAAGTGGAACAATATTAAAACAGGTAAATGAATTTAAATATTTGGGAACTTTGTTAACCTCAGATGGAAGATGTACAAAAGAGGTGAGATGCAGAATGGCTCAGGCAAAAGCAGCTTTCCAAAAAATGAGGAAGATACTACGCAATCCATTTTTGACAATAGAAACAAGAAAAAGAGTTCTTAAATGTTACGTAGAGCCAGTCTTAACATATGGATGCGAATCATGGACAATAGGACAACAGGCAAAAAAATCACTGGAGTCTGTAAAAATGTGGTTTTACAGAAGAATGTTGAGAGTACCATGGACAGCTAAGAAGAGTAATGAAGATGTTCTGAGAGAGGTCAAAGCAAAAAGAGAGCTAATTTCCAATATCAGGAAGAAACAATCATCATTTTTTGGCCATGTAATGAGAATGGAACAACTGGAATATATTGTAACAACTGAGAAAATTGAGGGACGAAGAAATAGAGGGAAGTAAAGAGAAAAAATAACAGACAGCATAAGAGAATGACTTGGCAGAAGGTCAACAACAGAAATGATAAATAACTGTCGAGATCGATAGTTGTGGAGAGACATGATCACCTACGCCAGCAGGCCCGGTACTTGATGATGATGATTGTCAAAAATTCACTGTATCATTCTCATTTTTTGGAACGCTGCTTTTGCCTGAGCCATTTTGCCTTGCCATAACAACAATTTATAAATTGACCCTTTTCTATCCTTATTGTGACATAAAACATTATGATGTAGTTATAATTATAATAACTGAGGATATGTATGTATATATATATATAATTGAGGGCAGAAACTGAAGAACTATTTAACATAGCGTAAATTGTCGTAATCTTTATGTCGCAAATTATCAGGTTAAAGGTAGGTCAACCTAAATAGTGGCCTACTCAAGTTTTGAATCAACTATCCGTCGCAGGAAGTGGGACATCTGCACCCCGTTTTATAAAGATAAATAAACCTGCGACCATCCCTTTATAATAGCCAAGTTACCTATGGCCTCTTTATATATTAGTTTCAGTGACGCATTGGGCAGCGGGTGTCTATCAATTCATAACTTGTTCTAACAATAAATAAATAAACAAATAAATTACGTGGCTGGAACCACGTCAAGGCTAAAAGCAATGTTTTTGTTCTATTGGGGTTAAAAAAAAAAAAAAACTTTCGCCCGAACATCTAGTGGCGACTGCACTGGACATGGAGCTTTATTCTGAAGCTCCCATAGTAAAGTCACGGCACATCATAGAAATTTGGGGAGAGGGGTGAATGTGGGGGGGGGGGCGATATGAGTGTATATTCACATTTATATGTCCTTTTCTCTCTCTACTTTTCTTAGAACCGCTCTCCTAATACACTGGTTTATACCGTAAGGTGTCTCATTTGTTTGCACATGTTTTGATTTCTCGCTCTCATAAAGCTTGTTTGATCATCATAGCTTGCTTACTATATGTGTCCTCAGTCGAAAACCAGTCAGAAACGAAACATTGGTTTGTTTAGTTCTGTCGTATCCTCAAAGGTGAAACCTCATAACTTCAGTCATTATTATGCCACGACTAATCCCAAGGCAACACATCACCCAGACCCTCGAATCAGCGCTACTTCGTCTTTTGAAATCAACACACAAATAAACACAATGGAAAGCACACACATATCTGGGAAATGCTGAAAATAGAGATTCCAGCAGAAAGGTAATGTTAACTAACTATGGAGCTATAAATGCCACAACAAGCTTTAGCATCCACGTACAAACATCCAGCCAAATCAGAGTACCCCTGCTGTTACATCAGCCTGTACTCAGCGGCTGCTGACAGGCACTATCGTTACAAATATGATTATATATCAACAAAAGTGCAGGCAAATCACATTTATTTTATGGTGACGTATAGTTACGATCACAAATTCCTGCTGAAACCGATTAGTATGTTATGCCTTGGGAGCAGCAATAGAGCAGTCCTGAAGTGTCTTGAAGCCCAGTGTCCTGAAGCCCAATTGTCCCGAAGCCCAGTGTCCTGATGCCCAGCTGTCCTGATGCCCAGCTGTCCTGAAACCCAGTGTCCTGATGCCCAGCTGTCCTGATGCCCAGTTGTCCTGAAGCACAGTGTCCTGATGCCCAGTTGTCCTGAAGCACAGTGTCCTGAAGCACAGTGTCCTGATGCCCAGTTGTCCTGAAGCACAGTGTCCTGAAGCACAGTGTCCTGATGCCCAGTTGTCCTGAAGCACAGTGTCCTGAATCCTGAAGCCCAGTGTCCTGAAGCCCAGTTGTCCTGAAGCACAGTGTCCTGATGCCAGTTGTCCTGAAGCACAGTGTCCTGAAGCACAGTGTCCTGATGCCCAGTTGTCCTGAAGCACAGTGTCCTGAAGCACAGTGTCCTGAAGCCCAGTGTCCTGAAGCACAGTTGTCCTGAAGCCCAGTGTCCTGAAGCACAGTTGTCCTGAAGCCCAGTGTCCTGAAGCACAGTTGTCCTGAAGCCCAGTGTCCTGAAGCACAGTTGTCCTGAAGCCCAGTGTCCTGAAGCACAGTTGTCCTGAAGCACAGTGTCCTGAATCCTGAAGCCTAGTGTCCTGATGCCCAGCTGTCCTGATGCCCAGCTGTCCTGAAACCCAGTTGTCCTGAAGCCCAGTGTCCTGATGCCCAGCTGTCCTGAAGAACAGTGTCCTGAATCCTTAAGCCCAGTGTCCTGAAGCTCAGTGTCCTGAAGCCCAGTGTCCTGATGCCCAGTTGTCCTGAAGCACAGTGTCCTCCTGAAGCCCAGTGTCCTGAAGCCCAGTGTCCTGAAGCCCAGTTGTCCTGATGCCCAGTTATCCTTAAATAAATTTCACATTCCCTATGTCTATTATCTTCAGACATCGAGGGATATCGAAATTGTTTCTACATGAAAAAAAAAAAAAATTCTTCAAAGCCAACTATTTTTTTTTTAGAAAGTCAACTTTCTCGAATTCGGCGACTAAAAAAAAAGGCAAATTTGCAACCTGGACTGTCTGCGACACATTCGAGATTGACCTATCACTATTCAATATTTCGAAGCAAACCGACGATTACCGATAAGACTTTAACTTAGGAAAACTGTACGAATTGCGAGTTGTGCTGGTAGAGAGTCTTTGTGAATGTGCCAGTACTTTACAGAAGCTATGTTGTTGTCGAACGTTTAGCTACGACAACTTTGGCTCTCGCATCAGTCATTTCTAGTTATTCAGCTCAAATCAGCATTCTTTGTTCACGATCACAAATCTTGAGGGAGGGGGACTGGTTAGTCTCGAGGCAAGACGTCGGGCTCGAGACAGAGAGGTTGTGGGTTCAAATCCCAGCTGCACCAGTTGGGATTTTTATATATAATCTCTCTCTGCGGCAGCCACCCTGGTCTCTGCAGAGAGGCCCGGCTTGAAACTCCAATTACTCATCGACGGAAAAAAATGAGTACCTCCGAAGACGGAGTTATCTGCCTGTGCGGCGAGGGACCCCTGTGCACACGGCTGCCAGGGAAAATGAATTAACACGCAAAATTCAGTTCCTAGTCTCTAGGGACTTCGTCAGAGGTCAAAGCTGGCTAACGGATTAAAAAGTTTTGAGGGTAGTAAATAAAGACATTCACGAAAATAGAATGGAGATAAATGAACGTTAATAAATAACAAAACAATACATCATAATAGGTTTAAAAGACAGTAAATCAAGAACTTCAATCTTAGAACAGGGCACTCGAATGACACATTCACAAACTGAGTCTCGGAGATTCGTTCCACTGCAATTCCCAAGTACACGAATAGTCTGTCAAGTATGTATAACACATCCTTCAATAACCTGAGAACTAACGTTTGGCACACAGAAGCAACTTGCAAAACAGACTGTGGGGAGACCAGAGAACACCAAAAGTCCGTAATATTATTATTAATGTATTTTAATTCTATGTCTTCCGGTTGCCTCTCAGTCAAATCAGGTTCAGTACTTGTGGCATTTTTGCTGCAATGTGGTTTCAAGTGATTCTTTCTGGTTTGGATGTCCACATGTGGAGACAGCGGTACTCCGGTCGCATTTACCTGACCACAAAATCAATATGGAGTTTTGGCGCCCACGCGATGAGATATTTCTGCAAGCAACTGGTCGTGGAATGAGCGAAGTGACCTTTTTTTTAATTTCCTTTCTTGAATATCTAGCATATTATCGCCATGTAGTTAGATTTGTGTACATATCCTTTTATATATATTTCTGTGTTGTTGTTCCAGCTGAAGGCCTGCCTGGCCGAAACGTCGACTTTTGTTTTGTTAATTACCACGTAAAGCTGTAACCATACCGTATATTCGTATTTTTAAAAATTGCCATAATCATCAGCTTTCAGTAGCTTCGCATCTCTATGCAAATTGATGCCTTTACTCCTTTAGTGGAACGCTACCAGGTCACGACTCACCCCAGTGATAGGACGTGTCATCTTTATTCGACTGCACTTTTGCCACCAGTTGGACTGCGATCGGATCGAGTGTTTCCCCGAAGTGGAGACCTGACTTCATTTGTTGGGACAGTGATTCTTGCAGCACGCTCACTGATCATGAAGTCTACACCGAAATTGGCGCCTGGCGATTATGCTGCCGTGACTGTGACCCAGAAGTGTCCCGTTTGAGCTGCGCGCTATTTATATAGAATGCAGCACGCCCAATAGAGCAGTATGCACGTAAAACCGCGTCATTTTCAAAGAACGCAACATTAACAATAGAACAGCATGAACGATCAGGATAAACACTTTGTTGGTCGCTGCAATGGGGGCTTAGCACATGTGAGAATGCTCCGCCTGCAGTTAAGTCATTTCGTCCTTAAGTCTAAAGTCTTTTGTATGTATGAAATATATGTATAGAGTGGAAATGAGTTACAAGAAATGTTGGACATTATAGTGAAAGAAAGCAAAAATAAAGGACTCGGCCTTAATAGAAAAAAGACAGAGGTAATGGTAACAAAGAGAAAGACATCACCTCAGTGGACGAGTGAAGACAAGTGGAACAATATTAAAACAGGTAGATGAATTTTAATATTTGGGAACTTTGTTAACCTCAGACGGAAGATGTACAAAAGAGGTGAGATGCAGAATGGCTCAGGCAATGAGATGAGAATGGCTCAGGCAAAAGCAGCTTTCCAAAAATTGAGGAAGATACTATGCAATCCATTTTTAACAATAGAAACAAGAAAAAGAGTTCTTAAATGTTATGTAGAGCCAGTCTTAACATATGGATGCGAATCATGGACAATAGGACAACAGACAAGAAAATTACTGGAGTCTGTAGAAATGTGGTTTTACAGAAGAATGTTGAGAGTGCCATGGACAGCTAAGAAGAGTAATGAAGATGTTCTAAGAGAGGTCAAAGCAAAAAGAGAGCTAATTTCCAATATTAGGAAGAAACAATCATCATTTTTTGGCCATATAATGAGAAGAGAACTGGAATATATTGTAACAACTTGAAAAAATGAGGGACGAAGAGATAGAGGGAGGCAAAGAGAAAAAAATAACAGACAGCTTAAAAGAATGGCTTGGCAGAAGGTCAACAACAGAAATTATAAATAGCTGCCGAGATCGAAAGTTGTGGAGAGACATGATCACCTACGCCAGCAGGCCCAGTACTTGATGATGATTATGATGTATGAAAATGTATTTTCATTTCGTACTTTTATTTATATATTTATGTACCATTTTCTATTCGTATTAACTTTATATGACATGCAGTATTTGTTATTCTTATTTGATTGTTTTCATTTTTACCAACTATGTTTGTGTGTGTATCATTTTATTAGTGTGTGTATGCATGTGTGTGTGTGTGTGTGTGTGTATATATATATATATATATATATATATATATATATATATATATATATATATATATATATAAAGAGAGAGACGTGGAATAATAAAAATAAGGCACGCGGTATATTTTTGTAGTTGCAAATGCTTCATATGTGCCAGTTACGCAACATTTATGAAGAGTGCATGCAGAGTGCATTCCATGCATGTAAAGTTGAAGGAAAAACGGCAATATTCTACTTATGTCCTAGCTCACTCCTCATGTTGCATCATTCTCTTGGAACTAAGGGGCGTAAATGCGGGTATGCCTGCCACTTTTCCTTATTTTTTTCCCCCTTTTGATAACAGAAAAGGAGCGTAGATATTCCATTTAGGAGCGACCTTCAAGTGTTCAAAGGGAAGGAAAATGAGACGAGGGAAGAGATGAGGGGAGGAATTAGGATGGGAGAGAGGGAAGCAAGAAATGAAGAGAGGGTGTAAATGCGATGAAAATTTGAGGACACATGACTTGAAGAGCGAGCGAGAGGAAAGTTAAGGGTCTGAAGGGATGGACGAGTAATGAGGAGTGAGAGAGAGAGAGAGGGTAAGATTGACAAAAAATGTGGCGAAAGAATGAAACAGGAGAAAAATAGCAACAAAAAATGTGGCGAAAGAATGAAACAGGAGAAAAATAGCAACAAAAAATGTGGCGAAAGAATGAAACAGGAGAAAAAATAGCAACAAAAAATGTCACTGGCGATAACCGCATGAACTCACAAACTAAATTAATATTATTTATTATTATTTATTATTATTAACATGATAGTTTATATTCGGGAATGAGAAAGATATTATAGAAGTATTGCACGAAATCGATATCATTTTAAAAATACGAATCGTGACTCCCTTAAACGAGGGGATATTACACACTTTTGAGGGAGGGGGGGGGGGGTTAGAAATAAAAAAAAAGTTACAAAGGCAAATAGAAAAAAGGGAAAAAAAGAAAGAGAGGACAGAAAAAAAAAAAAGAAAGGAAAGGACAGGGAAAAAAGAAAATGAAAGAAAGAATGAAAAGGAAAAAAAGACAGGGAAAAAAGAAAGAAAGAAAGAAAAAAAGAAAAGGAAAAAGGACAGGGAAAAAAGAAAAAAGAAAGAAAGAAAGACCGCATTGTTGCAATATGGATATACTTGGATGAGGTAAAACCAAAGGTTAGGGAAACAGCCTAAAGAAATGTGCACTAGGCCTTTAAAGCCCACAACATAGTGCAACACACATCGCCATATTCAGAAATGGCCTGGGGACATTGGCAATCTTAGGCTGAGTTCTGCTCTTTTATAAGATTTCTTATTAGATTCTTTTATAAGAATCCTACTCTGATTGAGTCTTGATCGCAGAGAGAGAGAGAGAGAGAGAGAGAGAGAGAGATTTGACAATGTAAGCGTCTAACGATGAATGAGAGAAAGATAAGTTTCTGAGAGAACGGCCACCACAATAAATAATCAAAAGAAGAAATTGCAAAAGAAAGCTGAAAATTAATGACCCCGTTAGTAAAGCCTTTCACAACTGTTCTACCTTCCATCTCAGCATACAATTATAGAGGGAAAAAACATGCATAGATCACGATAGTAGTAATAGGAAAGGGAGTAGAGATGTGCATTAAATCTAACTGCAATATTTGCAGTATTCAGCCCTAAACAGTCTCGACGGCAGGTCAGCTTTCAGGCACCGACTCATTTCAGGAAATGAGGTATGACTAACACTCAGAAAAATCCGCACATAATCAACAACAGAAAACAAACAAACAATAATAGAAGGAAGCAGGATCGAACACTGTATTCCTCTACTGAAAATGATCATCATTCTCAGGAGGACGTGGACTTCCGGGCAATATGGTGGATAGGCGGCAGGAACCATTGAAGGCTATGTAAAGTGTTTCTTGTTGCAGTTTCCTCATATTCCAAGACCGGCTTGTTGCAGGAGCTACTGAGTTAAGTGCTCTGTGCACACCGTGAGCTGTGTGTTTCATCCGTTTTGATCATGTTCCGATATTCCAATTGTTTACGATGAATGCTGATATCGTATGACAGGGAACAGTTGGCCGTGTTCACTTTCTATGCGGTTTCGCCTTATGTCTTTTGGCGTGTGCTGAGACTGCTATGATGGGGACTACGGCTACCTTTCTTTGTTTGGGAGATGAGTTAGTAATTCGGATGATTCTACTGGCACGGGCGGTTGAGCAATTAAGGATTTTAATTCGTTTGCAGTGATACCGGGGCCTTCCTTAACCAAATAACTCCTCAAAACACAGCGAATTGCCACGAGAAACCTACGATATAGCCTCACTGCCAGCTAAGCAACAACAAAAAAGTTGTTACCACTTGCAATATATTTCACGCATATGTAATCGTGACTACAGCATAGGGCTACGAACACAAGTCATGAATAAATTGTATATCTATGTTTTCCTATTAATAATAATGTATTATTATTATCCTTCTTTCAGTCGCCGACTCACGTCATATGCGTCACGTCATTGGCTGTAAAAGACAGCATATATATTTTTGTCGTATCTTGATGAGAGGGAGTCAGCTGTCTTTGAATTTCCCGATGCTCCCAATGAAAATCATCTACTTCCACATTCACCAGTCCTCAAAGTAACGTTTAGGTGGAGGGGAAAGGAGGGGGGGGGTGCAGATTTGTGTGTTATCGTTCACAATGAGGCCCCCCCCAAAAAAAAAGGGGGGTATGGGGGCTGGTTGGTTTCGAGGCAGGACGCCGACCTCGAAACAAAGAGGTTGTGGGTTCAAATCCCGGCTGCACCGGTTGAAATTTTTATTTGTGATAACTCGCTGCGGCAACCACCCCTAATCCCAGCAGTGAAACGTCAATTACTATCGACGGAAAAAAAATATACCTAAATATATATATATATATATATATAATATTTTTTAAAAAGAGTTACTTCCGAAGACGGAGTTGTCTGCCTGTGTGGCGAGGGACCCCTGTGCACACGGCTGTCAGGGAAAAACGGATTAACACGCAAAATTCAGTTCCTAGTCTCTAGGGAGTTCGTCAGAGATGAAATCTGGCGAACGCAAAAAAAAAAAATAATAATAATAAGACACGTTATCTGCATTTTTGGCCCGACACATTCGACTTCAGCTCAGCAATATATTTTTATTGTATACAGGGTCACCTTCCTCCTCATCCTTATCCCCCCTTACCAGACGGGTTGGTCGCTCCAAAAAGTTGATCCTAAAGAAAGTCACGTTTGAGTTGGACACCACTTCATGGCCGATGCTGCGGGTAAAATTGTTCTACAAATCTGCTCAAACATAGAACGATTGTATCAAGATATCGCACCCTTCCTGTCAACTAGCGACAAGATGCAGCCACTGCGAAGGAGGGCAATTATTTGTATTCATTACTATTTGCTATGGGCCCCCCGCATCATCTAATACTGTAAGGGTAGAGGAAGTATGGAATGTTTCCATATCATGTCTCAGCATTTAGCCATAATAGGACTTGACAAGTGCGTTTCCTTGTTAATATCATCAACAACTTAGTAAGGTACCCATTTATTATATAAGTCGGGAAAAATGAGAGTGTCAAGATGTGAATGAACCCCGAACATCAGATCATCTACAATTTAAAAAAAAAAAAAAACTACACTATGAGTTACACATCCTAGTCTGAATTCTTGAACTCAGGGAGGTGAAGTTGCTTTGGATAGTTTTCTGTAACGCAAAAAGGGGAAGTGTACATGTTTCAACTTGTGTATAAATCATATCTACATTAAAAGATGCACCAAAATGAATCCAGATTTTAACTTTGAGTAGAATCTTGTGAGATTGTGTAGAAAATGAAAAAAAAAAAACGGTGAAGGACAAAACAATACATGCACACAGCTGTCATATTTTCAAACGTCAGAAACGAAGATCGGGAGTTAATGTACGGTAAAGAACGTGTTGTAATAACTCAAACCACCAATAACTTGTGGGAAGATGTTATTTTAAGAGTGACCCAAGAAAATCAAAGAGAGTGAAAATGTGGAACTAAGTTCCAGTAAGAGATGTGGGTGTTAAAGCTGCGTTCAGAAAATTATAAAAGTAATTCCCGTCCATAAAGACTGGTTGGAACGAACCCTGGTAGGGGAGAGAGAGAGAGAGAGAGAGAGAGAGAGAGAGAGAGAGAGGTGAACATTGTGCGAGATTTGTACGGGGCGGTAGGGAGTGAGTACATTGTCGAGGATTGATGAGTCAACATTTTAATCTGAAGAAATATACGCCGGCAAGAGGAATTGAAGAACTAAGAATAGAATTGATTTCAACACAAAAACAAACCTCGGATGCTGATAAATAACATTACAGAGATTCTGCAACAGCACGATGTCAATGTTTGTTTCTCCTACTTGTCCTCTTAATCTGTGCAGGAGTTTACACACCAATGCTTATTTAAGCTATTTAATTCACTGCAGTCCACAGCTGCTCCTAGGAGGCTAAGATCTTGGCATTCACAGGCAATTCGAAAAGCTTGAGTCTGCGTTGAACTAAATTGGAAAGGTTGTAAGAATGGGGAATTTGTTCTATATTTTCTGGAGATTGACCAGCAGACAAAGATCATTAACCGTAGACCCGAATTTCTAAAACAGACTGACCAGTGAGGTCAATGATCATTAACCATAGACCCGAATTTTTTAAACAGACTGACCAGTGCGGTCAATGATCATTAACCATAGACCCGAATTTCTAAAACAGACTGACAGTGAGGTCAATGATCATTAACCGTAAACCTGAATTTCTAAAACGGACTGACCAGCAAGGCCAATGATCATTAGCCGTGAGTGCGAATTTCTAAAACAGACTGACCAGCAAGGCCAATGATCATTAGCCGTGAATGCGAATTTCTAGAACAGACTGACCAGCAAGGCCAATGATCATTAGCCGTGAGTGCGAATTTCTAGAACAGACTGACCAGCAAGGCCAATGATCATTAGCCGTGAATGCGAATTTCTAGAACAGACTGACTAGTGAGATCAATGATCAATAGTTCCAAGTGCGAATTTCTAAAACAGACTGACCAGCAAGGCCAATGATCATTAGCCGTGAGTGCGAATTTCTAGAACAGACTGACCAGCAAGGCCAATGATCAATAGTTCCAAGTGCGAATTTCTAGAACAGACTGACTAGTGAGATCAATGATCAATAGTTCCAAGTGCGAATTTCTAAACAGACTGACCAGAAAGGCCAATGATCATTAGCCGTGAGTGCGAATTTCTAGAACAGACTGACTAGTGAGATCAATGATCAATAGTTCCAAGTGCGAATTTCTAGTACAAACTGACCAGTGAGGTCAATAATCATTAGCCGTGAGTGCCAATTTCTAGAACAAACTGACCAGTGAGGCAATGATCATTAGCCGTGAATGTGAATTTCTAGAACAAACTGACCAGTGAGGCAATGATCATTAGCCGTGAGTGCGAATTTCTAGAACAAACTGACCAGTGAGGCAATGATCATTAGCCGTGAGTGCGAATTTCTAGAACAAACTGACCAGTGAGGCAATGATCATTAGCCGTGAGTGTGAATTTCTAAAACAAACTGACCAGTGAGGCAATGATCATTAGCCGTGAGTGTGAATTTCTAGAACAAACTGACCAGTGAGGCAATGATCATTAGCCGTGAGTGTGAATTTCTAGAACAAACTGACCAGTGAGGCAATGATTATTAGCCGTGAGTGCGAATTTTAAAAATAAATCCTACACCTTTACTGTCTTGCGCTCAACCAACGATATTTCTTGTCGTTGTTCGCCCGACTTAATAAGACGCTATACTGGCGTAGATGCATTGTGTTGCAGTCTGCAGTAAAGATGCGATATTTGCGCCTTTCGACCCAATGTATCCGACTTCAGCATGGTCTAAAACAAGTGTTGACAAAATCTATTGTATCCAGATCTCAGTCTGAAAATAAATCTGGTGTTTCCTAGAAAGGCTAGAGATGGTGTTTCATTTCTAAGAGAATCATAGCGAGACTTTCCAATCTCTCGAACGGTGTTCCTATTTCAAGATGACAACGCCCACAAAGCTCACAACGTTTCAAATTGGAGCAATGCTTGCTTGCCTTCGCCCACTTACTACAGAAATACACCTTCTCATCACCCGCCCTTAACTCTTTCCGTACGGAAGCTTTTTATCATTATCATTGCAACGAAGCAGATGAGGTGCGCGTGGCCGTGCGGCTAAAACCACTTTTCCGCTAGCTGAAAAGCCGACGTTCGGTGTTCGAAGCCCGCGGTAGACAGAAAGGATTTTTTCTATCGGGGGTGAAATAAAAATCCTGAGTCTCACACGTCGTGGCGACTGCTTGACCAAGCGGCATTTATCCCTCTGGTTCTATCGTTGACCCCCGTCATACACCAGCAATGGTACTATGTGACGTAAAGATAGTTTTAACAAAGCAGATTTCAGAGACACAATTTGTCATCATTTTAAGAATCAAACTGCATATTTATATTTATCTACTATATAATATATTAATATAATTTTTTAGATAATTGAATAGTTAGAGAATTGATAGTTGTTTTTTTTTTTTTAACCCATATGTGCTCAGGCGATCCAGAAGTGTTCAGAGACTCCTGTCTAGTCAAGCATCGTAACTCACGAGTGAGACGCCATTTCTCACCTTCCCAGAGCATGAACCCATGTACCCATTTCTGCCAGCGGCTGGGTGGACAGCAGACGTATCTTTTTCCCGACCACGAGTGCAGGTCAAAACTGCTTCCAGTGGAAATCGAAAACAGATTGTCCGAACAGCGATAATCCAACCGGCCCCCCACATTTACTCTGAAATGCTCAGTTTAGAAAAGGATAACATTTTGTGAGCGCCAAATGGCTACCGTTCATCGTCACTATTTAAACAAAAAAGTCGTTTGTTAGATCAGATGTATTGTTGTTGTTTACTGGAAGCTGCGGCATCTACGACTTCCAAGTTATTGTTATTGGTTATGGAAGGCCTCGGTTTCACAGCAAACGAATTAAAATCCATAATTGCTCAACCGCCCGTGCCAGTGGAATCATCCGAATTACTAATTCATCTCCCAAACAAAGAAAGGTAACTGTAGTCCCCATCGTAGCAGTCTCAGCACACGCCAAAAGACATAAGGCGAAACCGCGCAGAAAGTGAACACAGCCAACTGTTCCCCGTCATACGATATCATCATTCATCGTAAACAAGCGGGATATCGAAGCAGGATCAAAACGGATGAGACACACAGCTCACGGTGTGCACAGAGCACTTAACTCAGTAGCTCCTGCAACAAGCCGGACTTGGAATATGAGGAAACTGCAAGAAGGAACACTTTTCAGACATAGCCTTCAATGGTTCCTGCCGCCAATCCACCATATACCATGGGAGTTCACGTCCTCCCGAAAATGATGATCGTCATAGCACTTGATGATGTTAGGCCGTCATTGATGACTCCAATTCCAAACATAAAGACACACAGTGGTGGTAAGTTATAATTTCCAATCCAACAGAAGCCACATGACCTGTAGTTAGTAAAACTACAGAGAGAATATGATTTTGTGACCTTCACTGATTCACTCTTAGATGTGAATGTGTAGTTTACACATGAGGAGAAGTTTTCAACTACAGTGATCCCATTTAAGGCAATTCTGGGATAGCAAGGCAAGTCTCCTTTATAGCAGCAGAACTTGATGTTCTCCGCTCCCTTCTTGTAGCTGCCGCCACACGATTCTGATGTCTCATTAACTTGGATATCATTCAAGAACAATGTCAGATTAACATTCCAAAGATATGGCTCTGCTGATGAAATGCTTGGTGCAACAGTTGTATCAATCCTACTGGAGGCTCCTGGTCTGTGGTCATTAATATCACAGACGGCACATGCTGTTGTTATATTCAGTATTTCTTTCTGGGGTGTAAATATGTGGCGCACACATGGAGAGTGGTTTGTGGTCACAGTAATCCCATTAAAGGCAATTCTAGGGTAGCATGGCATAGCTGTTTCAGAACAGCACAATCCTATAATGTTTTCTTTGTTCGCTATAAAGCTGCTGCTGCTACACAATCCTGACCAATTATAGGTGTGGACATTATTCACTTGCAATGACAAAACTGCTTTGTTTACATCATAAACCTCTGGAAGCGAATCATTTATGGGACTAATAGTACAGTTTATTCTTCCATCGGGGATATCTTCATTGAGTCCCCCCAAAAAGGTCTTTGGTTAAAAAGCACATATGCTTTTGAGTTAAACACACAATGAGCCCACTTCATAGATTCAAAATGATCCTTGCCAATGCCATCCGTTTGCACAAGTTAGGTCCTTAGCTACCAACGTCCCAAACGTCTGAAACGAAGTCATAGAATTAACGACTTTATCTACAGCGAAGGTTAACGAACTGTGAACAAACATTTATGCTCAAACCCTTAAAAACATTTTCAAAAATCTGCCAACTCGCACCAATATCATATATCGTGTTGTTCAATGTAAACATTGCTTAGTCCATAGCTCGAATATAAATAAGCTGCCATTTTGGTGCGTCCCTGACGTCATCTGACTTCCAAGTCCAACGCATCAACTTCATCAGGTATTTTTGAGCACTAGGATGCATTCTCCATTCAATCTCAACTCGCTCTCATGGTTAATTTCTATAAAGGTGACATCTTGTTCTAGCTATAATAATGGAACAATTATTGTGCGAGGTGGCATCTTGTTCTAGCTATAATAATGGAACAATTATTGTGCGAGGTGACATCTTGTTCTAGCTATAATAATGGAGCAATCATTGTGTTAAGTGGAATCTTGTTCTAGCTATAATAACGGAGCAATTATTACTACATACCACTAATGGAAGTGCTTGCCACATACCACTAATGGAAGTGGTTGCCACATACCACTAATGGAAGTGCTTGCCACATACCACTAATGGAAGTGGTTGCTACATACCACTAATGGAAGTGGTTGCTACATACCACTAATGGAAGTATTTGCTACATACCACTAATGGAAGTAGTTGTTACATACCACTAATGGAAGTGCTTGCCACATACCACTAATGGAAGTGGTTGCCACATACCACTAATGGAAGTGGTTGCCACATACCACTAATGGAAGTGCTTGCCACATACCACTAATGGAAGTGGTTGCTACATACCACTAATGGAAGTGGTTGCTACATACCACTAATGGAAGTGGTTGCTATATACCACTAATGGAAGTAGTTGCTACATACCACTAATGGAAGTGGTTGCTACATACCACTAATGGAAGTGGTTGTTACATATTACTAATGGGAGTGGTTGCTACATACCACTAATGGAAGTGGTTGTTACATATCACTAATGTAAGTGCTTGCCACATACCACTAATGGGAGTGGTTGCTACATACCACTAATGGAAATGGTTGCTACATACCACTAATGGAAGTAGTTGCTACATACCACTAATGGAAGTGGTTGCTACATATCACTAATGTAAGGCTTGCCACATACCACTAATGGGAGTGGTTGATACATACCACTCATTCCTAAAATGGATTTATTCTGGAAATTGATCCAGATATCGAACAACAAAATAATGTCAACGAATTGGTTTAGCAAATTACTTTTCGTTTGAAGAAGTAACGGCTAGTAAACTAATATGTTCTGGATTAGTGTTTGTGTTCGGCTGCATTGATCGATTGCTTTCTAGATTTATCAAAACATGACTCGGCATCGTAGATTTTTTTCTTGCATAGAATATACGACTTAGTGCTGACCACACTAGCCCAAAATCTGCCGATAATTAAACAGGAAATATGGGTACTAACATCTCATTCCTTATAGTTCGCACTCGAAGGGTAAAGGGGTACTTTCATTTATTTTTTTCCAAAAATTCTTTTGACAAGGCATGATAAAAAAAAGTGGAGGCGGGCTCTATACGCATGCAATGGGTAGAGACATTGCAGATATGTCCCTGGACATGCGGGAGTGAAAGAGTGGACAGGTTGGCTAGCTGCGCTGTCGTTGAGGACGGGCAACCAATGAATCGGGCGGACATCATCAATGCCCTCCGAGATGTGGGACGAGCACAGGACTTCGACAAACACACATCCACGTCACTTCTTCGGATGATGGAAATGGGAGTTAAGATGGGCACAGCCAGAAATGAGAAACTTAGTGGCCGTGTAAGAAGACTTATCAACCAACATAGAACTGGAGTCGTCAGTCGCTGGACACTGCGGGACTTGCTGAGGAGGGGATCTGAGCACCTATGGACATGTTCGGAGTGCAATGATGACCTGCAAATAACTCAATAAACGTGGTCACTGAAAAAGTTCACAAACAGAAGATCACAACCTGCGAAATGAGGTGCTTGAGAAAGATAACGGACAACAGAAAGATAGACCGAATACCCAAAGTGAAAATTAGAGAACAAATCAGATTTGCGGGACACTTGTAAGAATGAAACCAGACCAAACAACATCAAAAGCTTTCTGCTTCAAAACATTAAAACAGAGAGCAACCAAGGAAGAGATGGATATACGGAATAAAAGACATATGTAAGAACGATTACATTTCTATCCTAACAGCGTCTAGATACGTCCCAGAACGGCTGACATCTAAACTGGAAATGACTAAAAGAACAAGCGATACAGCATCTCATCATCATCATCATCGAGTGCCTTCTCCGCAACGAAGGTTGGCTACCATGGGGCGCCATTCTGCTCTGAATCTTGCTTTGATGGTGCAGGTTGTCATAGGCTGATTTGTCCATATTTTGATGTTACTCGTCCATGTTAGTCTTGGTCTGCCTCTGCCTCTTTTAATACAGCATCTACAGGTATGATATTATACATACTTCCATTCCCCTGCAACGTTACTAGAAAGGAGATAAATAAAAGAAGAAAGACCCAAATCCTCCGACGTCATTATTCTTTCTTTTTCTAACAAGCCATAATATTTGGATGTGAATAGTTCGTGTTATTTTTATCCATTATATCATTTTCTCCAACGAGGACTGGGTGAACTAGAGGTAAGACGAAGTCCTCTGAATAGGAAAATCCCCAGTTCAAATCCCTTCACAAGAAGAGGCAATATTTTCATAAATCCCTTCACAAGAAGAGGCAATATTTTCATAAATCCCTTCACAAGAAGAGGCAATATTTTCACAAATCCCTTCACAAGAAGAGGCAATATTTTCATAAATCCCTTCACAAGAAGAGGCAATATTTTCATAAATCCCTTCACAAGAAGAGGCAATATTTTCATAAATCCCTTCACAAGAAGAGGCAATATTTTCATAAATCCCTTCACAAGAAGAGGCAATATTTTCACAAATCCCTTCACAAGAAGAGGCAATATTTTCATAAATCCCTTCACAAGAAGAGGCAATATTTTCACAAATCCCTTCACAAGAAGAGGCAATATTTTCACAAATCCCTTCACAAGAAGAGGCAATATTTTCACAAATCCCTTCACAAGAAGAGGCAATATTTTCACAAATCCCTTCACAAGAAGAGGCAATATTTTCACAAATCCCTTCACAAGAAGGGCAATATTTTCACAAATCCCTTCACAAGAAGAGGCAATATTTTCACAAATCGAACCCGCAGTTTCTTCGTGGCTTTACCCTCCTCCGGTTACTAGTTGGTGAGATCCGATGTCTAGCCCTCTCGGAAAACGGCGAAAAACAGGAAGTCCTGTGTGAACTCGCGCACGTTAAAGAAACAATGGTATTTTAACGTCGAAACGAGTAGGCCAAAATAATGTTAAGAAAACCTACCCATACATGCCGCAGTAAACCTACCCATACATGCCGCAGAAAACCTACCCATACATGCCGCAGTAAACCTACCCATACATGCCGCAGTAAACCTACCCATACATGCCGCAGAAAACCTACCCATACATGCCGCAGTAAACCTACCCATACATGCCGCAGAAAACCTACCCATACATGCCGCAGTAAACCTACCCATACATGCCGCAGTAAACCTACCCATACATGCCGCAGTAAACCTACCCATACATGCAACAGAAAACCTACCCATACATGCCGCAGTAAACCTACCCATACATGCCGCAGTAAACCTACCCATACATGCCGCAGTAAACCTACCCATACATGCCGCAGTAAACCTACCCATACATGCCGCAGTAAACCTACCCATACATGCCGCAGTAAACCTACCCATACATGCCGCAGTAAACCTACCCATACATGTAGGTGTCACGTCGCGAGGCGCAGATATCACTGTTAGGCCGTAAACTAGCGACACAACGGATCAACGCCCATTTACCGGGTTAACGTTAAGAAGAAGACCTCCAACTCACTGTCAAGTAATCACTGTCTTTTCTTCCAGCTGGTCTAATTGGAGATCGCAAAAATGGAACTAAACCCACGTCCGTTGGATGACCAAGCCTGCACGCGAAGCACTACTCCACTGATGGATGCTAGACGAGGTGACGGTACACATCTTATGCACTAACAGCTCAATTAAGACAACGACGTACTTTCCCGTACTCCACAACACTTTCTTATCGAAAGTCTGTTACCGTACCCATGAATTCATTTACATATAACTAACAAAGTCTTATTTAGCCCCGGCAGCAAATTATGGAATAATAGTGGCAACAAAGAGAAAACTTATCCGAATTACACAACTAATGCAAGTTGGACTTGTTAAAGATGGTTCGATGTCACGTTCAGCTAGCCTTGTCCTATAGAAGTTAATCTTGGAAAATGAAGCAACAGAGAAGAAAATCTCCCGAGGCCATAGAAATATTATATTACAAGAAGTATCCTGAAAATAGCATACAGCTAATAAAGGTAACGAACACGTTCTTGCCAATTTAAAAAAAAAAATCAAGGCAAAAGAAAGCTAATTACAAAAACGGAAGAAACATATTTTTTTTCCCCTAAGTAATGAGAAGGGACAGCTGGGAAAATCGAGAAAAGGAAAGAATGAGAGAGAAAGTCTATTGGATAAGTTAAAGGAATGGTATGGTTGAAAACTAACAGCAGAATAAATAAATACAGGACAGAAAGTTGTGGACAAATTTGATTATGCACACCAGCAGATGTGAAACAAGATGATGAGATGATAACTAACAACAAATTATTGTTATTTGTTCACGGCCAGTAATCAGTTTTCCTACGATCTGTTTTCAACTTGAGGCTATAACGCCAGGTGATCTCCACTAAATTTGAATCTACAATACTAAAATACCTGATTAAAACGTTAGCATTTTAAATGTATGCAGCCTCTATTATCCAGTCCTACTAACCGTTCAAGCTCACTTGGCATCTGACCTTGTTCACAGTAACACATAAAGAAATGTCTTTCATTACTTGCTTCCGTGCGTCAAATGACTAAAGGAGTATACCTCTTCGCCATCCGCCCTTAAAAGGACGTTAAGTGGGCGTGTTTGCGCTGTGTTCTGGTTTGCAGTATAAATGTAATCTTTCAGCCAAACACATCTCCGACTCAACGCGACATTTTTGAGTACCGGGTTGTCTTCCCTCTTCGATCCTTAATCGCTTGGCCAGACTAGACAGGTTAGTCTGATAGTGGAGGCACCACGGAAAGGTGGAACGGGGTCTAGATGGTTCTGGTTCACGGATCCTGGCGCAAGCCATCAGCTGTGGGTCGCTGACAACTTCCAGCTCTGCCGCTGTGAGGCGCACCCTCGCCTCTCGTTTCTTTCATTAATGTTTATATGATTGTCTTTTTTTTTCAGAAAAGCCATATGCTTTGTAGTTTAGTTTGTTTATTTACATGCATATGTTTTTGTGTGCTTTGTCCACTGATCCATCTGAAGGCCTACTGATCCGCAACATCGTTTTGATTGTGTGTTGTCCCTCACCTAAGTAGAGCTGCAACCATGTCGTTTTATTATCTTTTCTTTTGTCATTCCAACCCTATCGTCAGTTATACAGCAGCTTCACATTTCCTATGCCTTTATCCCTATTAAATCATGCATCCCCACTAACAAGGAAAATATGTAGCTGTACATCTTCCACTAACAATGAGATTTATCAAACGAGGTAATCCTGTCCTAAAATAAAGATTATATAATTTTTAAAAAATATTTTGCACGAACATAATGTTACGGCCATACTTCCCACCAACATTAAGACTGCACAGCATTTTCCATTAACATTGAGACTAAAAACGGTCAATTTTCCGCTAACTCAGACACTATAAGGCGAGCTACTTACTCCCTATCACTATTTCACTGTCTTTTATTCTTTCGTTCTCTAGATGCAGACATTCCATTTTGCAGTGCCTGGCATACTGGCTAAGTTAGAGCCAGGCATCCTGGTTACATAAGTGCCTAGCATCCTGATTAAGTTAATGCATGGCATCATGGTTAAGTTAGAGCCAGGCACCCTGGTTAAGTTAGAGCCAGGCATCCTGGTTAAGCTAGTGCCTGGCATCCTAGTTAAGTTAGTGCCTGGCAACCAGGTTAAGTTAGTGCCTGGCATACTGGTTAAGTTAGAGCCAGGCATCCTGGTTACATAAGTGCCTAGCATCCTGATTAAGTTAATGCATGGCACCCTGGTTAAGTTAGAGCCAGGCATCCTGATTAAGTTAGAGCCAGGCATCCTGGTTAAGTTACTGCCTGGCAACCAGGTTAAGTTAGTGCCTGGCATCCTAGTTAAGTTAGAGCCTGGCATCCTAGTTAAGTTAGTGCCTGGCAACCAGGTTAAGTTAGTGCCTGGCAACCAGGTTAAGTTAGTGCCTGGCATCCTGGTTAAGTTAGTGTCTGTAAAAGAAAAAGTAAAGTGCCCCCGTCACGCCAAGTGGCGTATAGGGAATATGGTGTTAGTGACCATAAATTTTACAGACCTTCGGTACATGATTTTTAGGGCAATGTGGTCGGTATTATGCCCGAGCCGCTTTACTTTCCCAGAAAAAAATCCGGTACCCATTAAAGCTGGGTGAACCCGGAAACCGTCGGTTGGGATCGAACCCTATCTCTTGTCCTTTGTAGTCCAATTCACTAACCACTGAGCTATCGCGGCTCCCAAGTTAGTGCCTGGCATCCTAGTTAAGTTAGTGCCTGGCCTCCTGATTAAGTTAGTTCCTGGCATCCTGATTAAGTTAGTGCATGGCATCCTGGTTAAGTTTATGCCTCTTGGTCAGATGCCTCCGTCTTTAGCACCTTGTCCTCCTGGGTTGGCTATGGCCATGCTCGAGACCAGATGCATCCGTCAAAATGTTTTCCTTATAACTTATTTATATATTCAATGTCATATAAAAACACTATCTTCATTGAGGTAAATGTGGATATTCTGATCTCACTGTTCTAGAGCCAGAAAGGACTGTCACATCAGCATGAGATTTGTTAGCAATTAGATTGCTCCAAGGTATCGTAGCAATACTTGTGACCGAGGTCACCATCTTTAACTGGCTGCTGGTTGCGTCAAAGTACTCTAGGTTCCAGACATATAACCATAAGTGTAAGACAGGAATTGTCACGTCCAGTCATATAACCATAAATGTAAGACAGGAATTGTCATGTCCAGGCAGATATAACCATGAATGTGAGACTGGGAGCGTCACTACCAGGCATATATAACCATAAGTGTATAAGACTGGGGGCGTCACGTCCAGACATATATAACCATAAATGTGAGACTGGGGGCGTCACGTCCAGGCATATATAACCATAAATGTAAGACAGGAATTGTCCCGTCCAGGCATATATAACCATAAATGTGAGACTGGGGGCGTCACGTCCATGCATATATAACCATAAATGTGAGAGTGGAGGCGTCACGTCCAGGCATATATAACCATAAATGTAAGACTGGGGGCGTCACGTCCAGTCATATAACCATAAATGTAAGACTGGGGGCGTCACGTCCAGGCATATATAACCATAAATGTAAGACTGGAGGCGTCACGTCCAGGCATATATAACCATAAATGTAAGACTGGAGGCGTCACGTCCAGGCATATATAACCATAAGTGTAAGACTGGAGACGTCACGTCCAGGCATATATAACCATAAATGTAAGACTGGGGGCGTCACGTCCAGTCATATAACCATAAATGTAAGACTGGGGGCGTCACGTCCAGTCATATAACCATAAATGTAAGACAGGGAATTGCCACGTCCAGTCATATAACCATTAGTGTAAGACAGGGAATTGTCACGTCCAGGCATATAACCATAATTGTAAGACAGGAATCGTCACGTCCAGGCATATATAACCATAAGTGTAAGACAGGAATTGTCAGGTCCAGGCATATATAACCATAAGTGTAATACAGGAATTGTCACGTCCAGGCATATAACCATAAGTGTAAGACAGGAATTGTTACGTCCAGGCATATAACCATAAGTGTAAGACAGGAATTGTCACGTCCAGGCATATATAACCATAAGTGTAATACAGGAATTGTCACGTCCAGGCATATAACCATAAGTGTAAGACAGGAATTGTTACGTCCAGGCATATAACCATAAGTGTAAGACAGGAATTGTTACGTCCAGGCATATAACCATAAGTGTAAGACAGGAATTGTCAGGTCCAGGCATATATAACCATAAGTGTAATACAGGAATTGTCACGTCCAGGCATATAACCATAAGTGTAAGACAGGAATTGTTACGTCCAGGCATATAACCATAAGTGTATGACAGGAATTGTCACGTCCAGGCATATATAGCCATAAATGCAAGAAAAATGATACGTCACATCCAGGCAAATACAACCATAAGTGGCACATTGTCATTGCCACGTACTTCAGCCAGAATTAAACTGTACAGTTTGCCCTTGTTTCCAGTCTAGAAAAGCACAGAGTCCCCTCCCAGCCAACAGTGAATGCCTACACATATTTCTTGTTCTGACACAAAACTGTACAGATACGTTACTGGTTAGATGTAAATGCAAGTAATCTTACGTTAGAGTAACATCACCTAATTGGTTATATAATGCATGAATGTCACTATATTACAAAGCAACTATTATGGAAAACTGTATATGGACGGAGTAATTACCGGAAAGTTTAAGATAAAAAGACAATCATCATCATCAAGTACCGGGCCTGCTGGCGTAGGTGATCATGTCTCTCCGTAACTTTAGATCTCGACAGTTATTTATCATTTCTGGTGTTGACCTTCTGCCAAGCTATATTCTCTTAAGCTGTCTGGTATCTTTTCTCGTTGTTTCCATCTATCTCTTCGCCCTCAATTGTCCCAGTTGTTACAATATATTCCAGCTGTTCCCTTCTCATTACGTGGCCACAAAATGATTGTTTATTCCTAGTATTGGAAATTAGCTCCTTTTTTTTTTTTTTTTTTTTGCTTTGGCCTCTTTCAGAACGTTTTCATTACTCTTCTTAGCTGCCCATAGTATTCTCAGCATTCTTCTGTAAAACCACATTTCTACAGACTCCAGTGATTTTCTTGTCTGTTGTCCTATTGTACATGATTCGCATCCATATGATAAGACTGGCTCTACATACCAATTAAGAACTCTTTTTCTTGTTTCTATTGTCAAAAATGGATTGCATAGTATCTTCCTCATTTTTTGGAAAGCTGCTTTTGCCTGAGCCATTCTGTATCTCACATCTGTTGTACATTTTCCGTCTGAGGTTAACAATGTTCCCATATATTTAAATTAATTTACCAAAAAAACAATAGATTTCACTAAATCTGACACTACAAAAACCATTTGTTTCCAACTATGTAATGCTATAAAATACGACATAATTAGGTTAGTGCAACATTAAAATATGAGCAATATCTCATTATGTTTTAGACTTCATTAAAACATATTACAACACGTCTCAATATAACAGATATAATGACGTTTGCAGGTTTCCCAAGAGGGAATTCTCTATCAGTGAAAGAAACTGGGAAAATCTGGCTGCAGGTCGTTGCACATGGAGAACAAAAATAATAAAAAACAGCACAACAACGTTCGAGGCAGAGCTGACAGCAAATTCAGAAGATAAAAGGCGCATGAAGACGGGCCCAAACACCACGAATACATCTTCTTCACCCTGCGGTCGATCTGTCTATCCAATATTGGCAGATTCAGCCACGAGATAAGCCGTTCAGCAAAACAGCATTGATCACAGATATTAATATTTTACCAAACTACTGACTTATCATGGTTTGTTTGCTACCAACCGTCTGCCAAGTCGCCAAAGGCCCTTATATTTCACATATCCGGGCTGGGAGTATATGAGACCGCATGCCAGTATAGTAGCCACGTAGTGTACAGGTTAGCGCTGTCATGTGAGACCATAAAGTCAGATATTATCCACTCAGCTGAATAATATCAACTTAAATACTGTCCTTAGCAAACAACAGCAACTGCAATCTCCACCCCGTCCGATATGCGTGCGAGCTTATCGACCCGCCCGGCCACAAATTGAAACACAGCAAGGAAAACACCAGGCTCAGATTTCCTTTAATAGCTGAACATTTAATTTAGAGGCAACGTGAATACACATCATTAAAGAAAAGAATATTGGAATTTGTGCGTGTGTGTGCGCGCGCGTGTGTATGTTTGTGCAGGTTGAATTCTTTGTTTAAGAACTACATACAATCGAAAAAATCAAATAAACAAAGAACTATAAACAATCGGAAAAATCAAACAAACAAAGAACTATATACAATCGGAAAAATCAAACAAACAAAGAACTATATACAATCGGAAAAATCAAACAAACAAAGAACTATATACAATCGGAAAAATCAAACAAACAAAGAACTATATACAATCGGAAAAACAAATAAACAAAGAACTATAAACAATCGGAAAAATCAAATAAACAAAGAACTATATACAATCGGAAAAATCAAATAAACAAACAACTATATACAATCGGAAAAAATCAAATAAACAAACAACTATATACAATCCAAATTCTGCTTCAAGAAAAATCTAGAGAGCAGAAAAAGTATCTCTTCATCGCCTTTATCGACCTTACAAAGGCATTTGATCTTGTCAGCAGAGAAGGTTTTTTCAAAATAATTTCCAGGATAGGCTGCCCACATACTCTACTGACGCTAGTCAAATCGTTTCATGAGGATATCTCTCTCTCTCTCTGCGATCACGACTCAATCAGAGTAGGATTCCAGACTCTCACATGAAGACAGTCGTCTGTTTAAGTGAATTGACGTCTTAATTAAAGTCAATTAGAGTGTTAGATCCACTCTGCTTTAATACCTGTTAAAACGTTGCACTGTGTTCTGCGCCAGTGGCCCAGTGCATCCGATTTCAGCCAGCATTTTGTTCAGGTTTCCTTTCCTTAGCCTTTGATTGTCCCCAATCTTCCTGCAAGGCAGCAGATTGTCTTTTCTGTAGGGGGATTCTGTCCTTAGATGGTCTGTCCTCCCAGGTTTACGAGCACTATCTGCCCGAGTCACTAGAGGTGACTAACACAGACATGCACACACAAAGATATGAGATGTGACTAACACTGACATGCACACAACGATATGAGGCATGACTAACACTGACACACACCAAAATATGAGATATGACTAACACAGACACACACACGCACTAAGATATGAGATGTGACTAGTACAGACACACTCTAAAATATGAGATATGACTAACACAGATACACACACTCAGATATGAGATATGACTAACACAGATACACACTCTAAAATATGAGATATGACTAACACAGATACACACACTCAGATATGAGATATGACTAACACAGATACACACTCTAAAATATGAGATATGACTAACACAGATACACACACTAAGATATGACTAAACACAGTCATGCACACACGAAGATAAAGATAGGAGATGTGACTAACATAGACATGCACACACAAATATATGTGATATTACTAAACACAAACACACAAAGATATGAGACATGATTAACATAGACAGACACACACAAAGGTATGAGATGTGACTAGTATGGACATACACAAATATGTGAGATATGACTAACACAGACATGCACGCACAAAGATATGATACATGGCTAAGACAGATACACACTAAGATATGAGATATGACTAAACACAGACATACATAAAGATATGAGACATGATTAACACGGACACACACCAAGATATGACATATGACTAACATGACACACACCAAGATATGAGCCATGGCCTGCACACACACACAAGCTAAGATATGAGCCATGACTAGCACAGGAACACACCAAGATATGAGCCATGGCTAGCACAGAAACACATTAAGATATGAGCCATGACTTCACGGAAACACACCAAGATATGAGCCATGGCTAGAACGGAAATACACCAAGATATAAACCATGGCCAGCACAGACACAAACCAAGATATGAACCCTGGCCAGCACAGTCACCCACCAAGATATGAGCCATGGCTAGCACGGATATACACTAAGATATGAACCATGGCCAGCACACACACACACACCAAGATATGAACCATGGCCAGCACACACCAAGATATGAACCATGACCAGCCCAGACACACACCAAGATATGAGCCATGGCCAGCACATACACCAACCAAGATATCAGCCATGTCCTGCACATACACCCACCAAGATATCAGCCATTGCCTGCACATACACCCACCAAGATATGAGCTACGACTAACATATACACTTGGTAACTTCAACTAAAGTTTGTCTGAGGTTCTTGGTAAAGTTTCTACTGACGACCACGAAGATCCAAAACTTGCAGGCATGGTGGGCGTGGCCGACGTGCAGGAAGATCAGCCGGATAAGACCTTCAGAGAATGCTGATTTCATGTCCCCTGAATCTTGAGTCCGCTTCTGATAGTACAGTCTGGCCACGTGGCTGGGTGCGTTCATGATGATGTAAGATAAAGACAAGGCAAAGAGCATCCTAGCCACACGAACCTGGGCGCTAGCTCGCACTGAGCTCCACCTAGGATCGTTGATCGGTTTCAGCTCGGAAACTTCCAGCATCGGCAGCCACTGAGCTTCTTCCACCGGGACTTGTGTATGATGGACAGAATGATCGTGAAGAGCATGACAGTAATGGCGATCAGCGGTAGTAGCAACGTTACTACCGAGTCAATGTAGGTTATTATGTACAAGAACATCAGCCTTGGACTTGGCAAACATTTCTCAAGACCTATCTCACTTTGCGTTACCTCAGCAGCAACAGCAGTGGCTGTTATTCGCTATTATCAAGGTTGTTTACTAATTTTGTTCATTTAGACAGCGTCCGTTTAGTCTGCGATGCAGGAAGAAAGCACGATAAGATGGTGTTCCGAGCTTATACTCCAGGCATTGTGCTAGCAAAAGCTAAACTATAACGACCACCGTTGAGGATGAACAAAATTCTGCAAATTCAGATCTTGGCCGTTGGGCTTTGTTCAAACGCAAATATCATGAGGATATGAAGGGCACCATTCAATACGACGGTAGCACATCACAACCCTTCAACATACGCAGCGGTGTTAAGCAGGGATGCGTTCTTGCTCTGACTCTATTTGGAATCTTCTTCGCTGTTCTATTGAAACATGCATTCTCAAATACGAAGGAGCCTATCTTCATACTAGGTCTGATGGTCGGTTGGTCAATCTTGCAAGACTAAATCTCTATTAGAGAAGATATTTGCTGACGACGCTGCACTTGTCACGCAAAGTCAGGAAGAACTCCAGAGCATGGGACATCGCTTTTCGCATGCAGAGACTTCGGTCTAATAATAAGTTTGCTGAAAACTAACATACTCGGTCAGGACGTCGAAGCAACACCTGCAATCTCTATCGACAACTATAAACTTGATATCGTGCAGCAGTATAACTACCTGGGGTCCATCATCAGCGACAAACTATCTTTAGATACAGAAATTGACACTCGTATTGGTAAAGCTGCTACCACCTTTGCCCGTCTTTCTAGGAAAACAGCAAACTGACAATTAAACTAAAAGCCGCAGTGTACAATGCCAGCATAATTAGTATTCTCCTGTATGGCAGCGAATCTTGGACAACCTATGTAAAGCGGGAGAGAAGGCTAAATGCATTCCATATGCAATGTCTGCGCCGTATTCTTGGTATCACCTGGAAGGATAAAGTGACAACGTGGAGGTCATGACTTGCACAGGCCTCCTGAATATCTACACGCTGCTCAAACAACGTAGGTTACGCTGGCTTGGCCATGTACATCGTATGAAAGATGGTCGCATACTAAAAGATATACTCTACGGACAATTGGCAGATGGTAAAAAAAAACTAGGGGCGCCCAAAACTTCGTTTAGTAGACGTGTGTAAACGTGACATGAAGACTTTGAACATAAACCCTGCAGCCTGGGAAGACATAGCTGCAGACCGCAATCTCTGGAAACACACCCTAAAGCTCACCTTAAACAAGAAGCAGACAGATTCATAGAAAAAGAGAATAAACGACGAAATGAGAGAAAAGAAAAAAATAACATCTCTAGGGGCGGTAAAAAATCCATAGTCAACTATGACTGACGGGGGCTACTATATACAATAGGAAAAATCAAATAAACAAAGATCTACATACAATCGGAAAAAAACCCAAAAAAACAAAGAAACCATATACAATCTGAAAAATCAAATAAACAAAGATCTACATACAATCGGAAAAAACCAACAAAAAACAAAGAAACTATATACAATCGGAAAAATTATTAAAAAAACAAGAGCTACATACAATCGGAAAAATCAAACATCAAGTGGGATCGTCTTCTTCCATCCCTTAATCTAATTGAATCCGTCCAACTCACAATTCCTATATATTTCAACACTGTTGGCCATTAATATATTCAACCATAAAGGCTCGCATTATTACTTATATTATTGTTACTTTATTATCCTAATCAAATTGCAGCTCAAGCCACTCACGAACATAGTTTCATATTGTCAGTAGTTGTTTCGTCAACACTCCATCAAAGAAAAAAGATTGATATTTGACTAAAATTGGTTCCTTCTTTAATATCGGATTGCGGTGCACAGAGATGTGCACCTTCAGGCCATGAGCTTCAGTTTCCAGCACATAAATGGAGATTTCATTATGTTTTCTTGGACCATCAAGACATCAGGTGTTTGATGTCAGAGTTCTCAGTTCATTGCAAGCAATCTTCTTCCTGTGGTCCTTCATTTCTTCTTCTTCTGTGTTTTCCCCAACATCTACTCCTTTTCATCACCCTCATTAAAAGTACTGTTCAATAGGCGTTGATGCGCGGTGTCGTAACTGGCGGAGAGCTATAATATTTGAGCCTTTCCTTCCAACACAAACATTTTAAGTGATTTCTTATCACCCAGTTTCCTTCCTTCTCCGCGTTAATACAAAAAAGACTCGTGCATTTCCAGGATCATCGATGTGATGTGAAATAGGATCTTGATCAAGTACTGCCGCTCAGACACGTTCCGTCGGTGTTTTGCCTTAACTAACGAGCCTTTACTACTCGGGTTTCAATCAGATTTTCCTTCTCTTGAGGAGATTGTCCTCTTGGAATAACATGCTTCTTCCATGAGGATTCCCTAGGAGTTTTCTCTCCGGCCTTTGCTTTACCAGATTCAAATGCCATCATCACCAAGTATCGTGCCTGCTGGTCGTCATGTCTCTCCACAAATTTTTATCTCGGCATTTATCATTTTTATTTATCATTTCTGTTGTTGACCTCCTGCCAAACCATTCTCTCAAGCTGTCTTGTATCTTTTCTCTTTGTTTCCCTATATCTTTTCATCCCACAATTATCCCAGTTGTTACAATATATTCCAGGTGTTTAGTCTTCGGTAGTTAATGACATTATGCAAGTCAGCACAGTAAATGTTTGTATTCAGCTTGCCTCTCCAAGGATAGATAAGCTACCAGACTAATAAGGCTTTCCTACACGGTTTTGTATCAAGTTGTTTTCCCTCTTTATATACTTCCGTTTAATCCGACAACATCTCTTTCGACGGCAATCCTTCAAATAGCGCCACATATGCGCAATCTGCGAGATGTTGTTGTGATTTACGAAAGATGTACTACACAAGTAACTTCAGCCCAACACATCTGACTCAAAATTAACATTTGTTGCAGATACTGGGATTGTTACCCCTCTTCGATCTCTACCCACATGGCCAGGTTGTTCACCTACCACGGAGGTGGAGATGGGTCTTGATCAATTCTGCCTCACCGGTCCTGGAGACAACAATCAATTTTCAGTTGATGACAGCTTCAAGAACATATTCTGCCCAGTTTTTTTTTTTAATTCTACCACGTGGGTTGAGCTACAAATATTTATTTTGAAACGATTTTTTGGTGGTGGTGGTGGTGGGGGTGTGTACATATGTTACCAAAATTCTTCACTCACTAAATATTATATTAACACCATACACAGACTGTCCTCTGTTTTTCTGATATGTTCAGCTGTCGAGTGTTCCTTCACATGTTCAACATGTCGTCCAACTCTTAATAATAATAATAATTTTTATTATTATTATATTATTACATTGTTATTATATTATTAATATTATTTTGTGTCTGCGAACACTTTAAGGTATAAATTGTAATAAATTCAAATAAAGTACTGGCCAATTTCAGAGTGATGACGTTTCCATAGCTTGCCATTGGTCACAAGTACCTTCTCTGTTTATACGTGGGATACAACCTTGAAGGATATGGAAAGACAAGATTCTGGAGAGCGAGTGGCCAAACAAACGTGTTGCTCTCTCTCTCTCTCTCTCTCTCTCTCTCTCTCTCTCTCTCTCTCTCTCTCTCTCCAAATAAAGTGAAAGCTAACGTTCTTCTTTCTTCTTGATATCGCAGGTGAAATAAAAACTTTGACCTGAACACCTCGTGGCGACTGCACTTGGCCTGAGTTCTTAATTCCCAAATCTCACAGGAAAAGCCGGCACATCGAAGAAAAGTAATAAAATGGTAACAATTGTCTTGTTTCCCTACCTCGGACAGAGGGAGCACGGTTTACACCGCAACCACTCTTTGGGCTCGAAACATAACCGATAAGACACAAAAAAAAGAAGATAAAACTCACGATATGCAAAGAGGGGACAGGGATAGATTAGAGTGTTCGTGTGTGTGTGTGTGTGTGTGAGAGAGAGAGAGAGAGAGAGAGAGAGAAAGAGAAAGAAGAGACACAAATTACGGTTTTTGAACAAAAATACAAAGAAAGTCCTTGACAGTACATGCCCCGTCCAAGCAAGACAAACACCGTTATCAGCACACGCACAATGTGAGACACACAATAACGCATAATTCCACTGAATGTTCTTTTTCAATTTCTCAATGCACTTTTTGTTATAAAATAGATCCTGTTATTTACCAGTTTCATGTACTTTACATTGCAAACCCTCACCTAATCAAAGATACAGAGAGGGTGGAAGGGAGGGAGAGTGATGCGCTTCCAGACAATGTACACGCAGCTGACGTAGACAAATACAGACATATTTGATGTGAACATTTGCTCATCAATGCATCCTGTTCCCCTGTTTCCTTGTGCACAGTGCCCAATCTATTTGCTTATTCACTTGCAGAAAATAGAATGTAATTCTTTTCCAGATCTACGTCAAGGTCTCTATAAACAATGTATATAATATCAACTGTCGAGTGACCACATTAGTAAGAAGAACCATTATCCATGCCATTAGTGAGGCCCATTGATATGTAAGACCTATCAGTGTATCACAGAAACTATAAATAGAAGGACAAACAGTATTTTCTCCGGCAGGAACGGAGAGACAGCGAAGTAATTTCAGATCCCATCATATTAATTTGGACCAAAGCGCAAACCAGTCGGTGAACAAAACTTGGCATGGCCGCGTGGAATTTGATAGTCAACTTGTCAACTGATGGCTGTTTGTGAGAGCTGAGTGTTTGAGAGCTGAGTGTTTGAGAGCTGAGTGTTTGAGAGCTGAGTGTTTGAGAGCTGAGTGTTTGAGTGCTGAGTGTTTGAGAGCTGAGTGTTTGAGAGCTGAGTGTTTGAGAGCTGAGTGTTTGAGAGCTGAGTGTTTGAGAGCTGAGTGTTTGAGAGCTGAGTGTTTGAGAGCTGAGTGTTTGAGAGCTGAGTGTTTGAGAGCTGAGTGTTTGAGAGCTGAGTGTTTGAGAGCTGAGTGTTTGAGAGCTGAGTGTTTGAGAGCTGAGTGTTTGAGAGCTGAGTGTTTGAGAGCTGAGTGTTTGAGAGCTGAGTGTTTGAGAGCTGAGTGTTTGAGAGCTGAGTGTTTGAGAGCTGAGTGTTTGAGAGCTGAGTGTTTGAGAGCTGAGTGTTTGAGAGCTGAGTGTTTGAGAGCTGAGTGTTTGAGAGCTGAGTGTTTGAGAGCTGAGTGTTTGAGAGCTGAGTGTTTGAGAGCTGAGTGTTTGAGAGCTGAGTGTTTGAGAGCTGAGTGTTTGAGAGCTGAGTGTTTGAGAGCTGAGTGTTTGAGAGCTGCGTGTTTGAGAGCTGAGTGTTTGAGAGCTGAGTGTTTGAGAGCTGAGGTAACTTGGCTCACTTATCATATGACAAGATATCGGGTTCTATTCCAACGATGGATTCTAGGGTTAACGTACACCAGAAATTCTTAATAAGAAAGAAATACGGCACTGATGTAGTGCCGACCATACCCCCCACCCCACAAGAAATCATCATCATCAAGTACCGGGCCTGCTGGCGTAGTTGATCATGTCTCTCCACAACCTTCGATCTCGGCAGTTATTTATCATTTCTGTTGTTGACCTTCTGCCAAGCCATTCTCTTGTTCTGTCTGTTACTTTTCTCTTTGCTTCCCTCTATCTCTTCGTCCCTCAATTTTTCCACTTGTTACAATATATTCCAGTTGTTCTCTTCTCATAACATGGCCAAAAAATGATGATTGCTTCTTCCTAATATTGGAAATTAGCTCTCTTTTTGCTTTGACCTCTCTCAGAACATCTTCATTACTCTTCTTAGCTGTCCATGGTACTCTCAACAGTCAAGAAATACAATCAGTGAACGCCAAGTTGTGCGACGGGTTTCCATACTGGACGGTTACCGGGTAGATAAAAACATGAATTACACGAAAAAAAAAACGGACACTGGTTTGATCCTAACTGTTAATTAAAAATTGTTCAGTTAAAATACAAACTGAACTGAACATCACGTAGCGACTGCACTGGAGAATGAGATCTTTATTCCTCAATCCTCACGAATACAAGCCGACAAACTCCAGAAAACGGAGTAAATGACGTTAAAGATAGCTCTATATTATTATCATTAGAAAGTGACACAGCACATGATGGGATTAAGGTTTTGGTTATTCGAAGGTCCCGGTATCACTTCCAACAAGTGGAAATACATAATTGCTCAACCGCCCGTGCCAGTGGAATCATCAGAATTAACATTTCCATCGAATATCCAAACAAAGAAAGGTAGTCCCCATCGTAGCAAACACAGCACACGTCAAAAGTCATAATAGCACCGACAGTGAACGCAACAGAACTGTCCTTCATGATGGGGTTATTATACACAACTGTTTGAATCTGATAATTTAGTTGTCTTGCTCGTTTGCACATTCCATAAGTATAATTTGTATGTACATATGATTAGTCTATAGTAATATTAAGTTATAATTAGAGGAAATTATAGCTTAATGACTAATACTATTAGTGCTGGATAATTTAATCATTCACACCCTAAAGTGACAAATTATTAATTTCTGAAATAGTTCTTCTCCTAGACATTGATATCCTAAAATATCGCTAACTCAAAGAACTAACTAAGCTAGAAAGTGAACATTTGATCACGATGCGGACCACTCCAGTAAAATATCAACTTTTAAGAATGATCACAATGTAAAAAAAAAATATATATATATAAAAAAAAAAAAAAATTTCATAAGCGCTGGAAAATTGCTGAAACTATTAGTGAAATGCCACTGTGAGTTTAAATAAATAGCTGGTTTGAGACTCAGAAAAATGAAGTTACGCACTGCTTTCCGTAATAGAATTGATGTGTAAACAATAGGCTACAGAGATCATCATGAGGTACTGGAGATAGCAGAAGTCAGACTCATAGCTGACTTGATGACGCACTTACAATTTGCACCCGACCTTCATGATCAAGGGAGCCTGTTGGTGAACTGGACTACAACAGGTCGGGTTGGATCCTGGTCGACGGCTTCCAGGTTCATCCAGTATTAAATGTATACCGGACTTTTTCCTGGGAAACTAAAGCGCCACGGGCGTAGTGTAGACCACATTACCCCAAAAGTTATGTCCCGGAGGTCTGTAACAATGATGGTCACTAACTACATAAATTCTACACGTCACATGGTGTGACGAAGCTCTTTACTTTTTTTTTTTACTACTTTAAGGTCAAGAGTTACATTCTGAGTGACAACTAATGCTGTCCATCTGGTGTTTGTACGCTGGGTCGCCGAATAAACAGAGCTGATCCAGACCTTTCTCCACCTCTTAGCGGTGCCCCTGAAAACAGACTAATCAGTTGGGATCGATGAGAGAACATGGTATCTAAAATTGTCGTGTTGAAAATAAAAGCATCGGGCAGAAAGACATACAAAATCGCAGATTGACATAAACTAGCGACACAATGTGTATACGCCATTTAACGACCTTTCAAGGGCTCGCGATGAAGATGGGCAGTCGTTAGTTGAATACAAAAGAAAAAAGGCAACAATCAACATATGTATTTGTTTTAGGACCATCACCGCTACACTGCAACAATGTCCATTTATATTCCTCACCACTACACAGAGACACTGTCCATTTGCTTTCCTCATCACTAGACTGCGACAATGCCCAAGGGTATCCCTCATCACTACACTGCGATAATGCCCATTCCTCATCACTACAAAGACACAGTGTCCATGTATATTCCTCATCACTAGACTGCGATAATGTCCAAGGGTATCCTTCATCACTACACTGCGATAATGTCCATTCCTCATCACTACACTGCGATAATGTCCATTCCCCATCACTACAAAGACACAGCGTCCACGTGTATTCCTCATCACTACGCAATGTCCATATGTATTCCTCATTACTACAGAAACAAAATGTCCATATGTATTCCTCATCACTACACAGACACAATGTCCATATGTATTCCTCATCACTACAGAAAGAAAACGTCCAAATGTATTCCACATCACTACACAGACAAAATGTCCATATGTATTCCACATCACTACACAGACAAAATGTCCATATGTATTCCTCATTACTACAGAAAGAAAACGTCCATATGTATTCCTCATTACACACAGAAAAAATGTCCATATGTATTCCACATCACTACACAGACAAAATGTCCATATGTATTCCTCATCACTACAAAGGGACAATGTCAATGTCGTCCGTGCGCTGCCGGGGCCCGAAAGGGGAGTAAAGAATAACGGCGCTGTACCCCACCAGGCATGTTTGTAAGAGGCGAGAAAGGAGGGCTGTGCATGGGACTGGCTATCCCATACTGTAAAAAAAAAAAAATAAACCGGAAAAACTTCACAAACAAACAACAGAAATGGGATCCAGTGGTCACTGACCAAACAACTCGATGATTTAGACTTTGCTGATGCCATAGCTCTCCTATCATACAGCCATCAACAGATGCAGGATAAAATGATCATACTTGATGAGAGATCACAACAGCTAGGACTGAAGATTAATAGAGATAAGACCAACATTATGAGAATTAATACAGTTGGCAATAACCAAATAAAACTAGGAGAAATACCTCTACTAGACGTACAATCTTACATATATCTGGGCAGTAATATAGATAAAGAGGGAGGAACAGAAAATGATACCAAAATAAGGATATCAAAAGCAAGAGGAGCTTTCATTGCACTGGGAAACATATGGAAATCCAAAGAAATTAGATTAAATACAAAAATAAAAATGTTCAACTCAAATGTTAAGTCGGTCCTATTAAATGGCTGTGAAACATGGAGAACAACAAAATTGACAATCACGAAGATACAGACTTTCATTAATGGATGCTTACGCAGAATAAAAGGATGGAAATGGCAGGACAAAATCACTAACATAGAATTATGGAAATGTACCAGTCAAATACAGAGATACAGCGAAGACGATGGCGCTGGATAGGACACACACTACTGAAGCCAACTGAGAGTACTACACAAAATGCCCTTTTTTGGAATCCTCAGGGGAGAAGACAAAGAGGAAGACCAATGAATTCTTGGAGAAGACAAATAGAAACAGAGATGAAGATGATGGGGAAGACATGGAATGATCTTAACAAAATGGCAAAAAACAGAATGACTTGGAAAATGTTTGTTGAAGACCTATGCTCCACTGGGAGCTAAAAAGGTAAAAGAAGAAGAACACACAGACAAAATGTCCATATGTATTCCTCATCACTACACAGGGACAATGCCAATGTACTGCAGTTGCTATGTGAAAACGAGAAAGAGATAACATTGACTCCGGGTAACTGTACACAACTACTAATACCACTTTCAAATGGTCAAAGTTTTTACATGTTCAACCTCTTTTCTTTATTGTCCGCCTCCGATAGAGCTACGCACCAAATAAAGCTTTCATTGAGTTCGGGGATCCAAAAGCGAGAAGTACCCCCTGAATGTGAAACGAACATCTTATCTAAACATTGTAGCCACCATTCACAACCTCCTGCACTTAAAGTCATGGTCTTTGTTTAGGCAATTTACTTAGCAAAGACTAACTGGTTGAGACAATGATGAACATACAGGGATGGGGGAAAGAAGCTCCGAGTCAGAGTTTATATACTCCAGACGATTTAAAAAGAAACAAAAACATTTCTTCCCTAAATTTAACCATATTATTTTGCTATATTTAGCTACTCCACCACCACTCTGGTGCTTGTGAGCAATTCTGTATTACAATCACAGCTGCTTATATGAATCTCACAAATGCCATTTTATCGATAATCACAGAAATTTCGCAGCGTTAAAGAGGAAATGAACTAGGCCTACAACATTCAGACCGTCTTTGTTATGTGCGGCACCTGTTTGTAACACCCTATCCAAAAAAATGTGAATGTTATATCTTAATTAACTCATACATTAATTACATTTTAGAAACACAAAGCTTAAGAAAATTAATTTGTCACGGAGTTCTATATTTTACACTTTTTAATTTGATATACTCAATAATGGTAGCAACAAAGAAAGAGACATCACCGCCGTGCACAATAAAGACAAGTGAAACAATATTTATATATATATATATATATATATCTGGTACCAATGTTAACCTCAGACGGTAGATGTACAACAGAGGTGAAATGCAGAATGGCTCAGGCAAAAGCAGTTTCCAACACACACACAAAAAGAATTATGCAGATGCTGTGCAATCCATTTTTGACAATAGAAACAAGACAAAAGAGTTCTTAAATGTTATGTAGAGCCAGTCTTAACATGTAAATGTGAATCATGGACAATAGGACAACAGACAAGAAAATCACTGGTGGCTGTAGAAATGTGGTTTTACAGATGAATGTTGAGAATACCATGGAAGGCAAAAAAGAGTAATGAAAACGTTCTGGAAAAGGCCAAAGCAAAGATAGAGCTAATTTCCAATATTAGGAAGAAACAATTATCATTTTTTGGCCATGTAGTAAGTAGAGAACAGCTGGAATATATTTTGACATCTGGGAAAATTGAGGGAAGAAGAGATAGATGGAAGCAAAGAGAAAAGATACCAGACAGCTTAAGAGAACGGCTTGGCAGGTCAACAGCAGAAATGATAAATAGCTGACGAGATCGAATGTTTTGGAGAGATATTATTACCTACGCTAGCAGGTGTAGACTTGATGATGATGATACTCAATATTTAATAACCATGATTATTCTAAAATTCAATATTTAATTACAGTAAAGTAAGTAAAGTAAAGTACCCCCGTCACGCCAAGTGGCGTATAGGGAAGTATGGTGTTAGTGACCCTATATTTTACAGACCTTCAGCACATGATTTTTGGGGTAATGTGGTCAGTATTACGCCCCTGCTGCTTTACTTTCCCAGAAAAAAATCCGGTACCCATTTAAGGCTGGGTGAACCGGAAGCCGTCGGTTGAGATCGAACCCTACCCCTTGTCCGTGGTAGTCCAGTTCACTAACCACTGAGCTATCGCGGCTCCCATTTAATCACAGTACTGTAACTAAATGTGAAAAGACGATTAGAGGCCACAGAGATGGAATTTTTCAGAAGAATGTTGGCAGTTCACTGGACAAGTAAAAAGACCAATGAGGAAATTCTCAAAGAGGCCAACACAAAAAGGGTAGCTCCTAAGAAATATCAGAAAGAAACAATCAACAATGTTAGGGCATATCGCCAGAAGAGGAAAGTTGGAATACTTGGTTACAGCAGGCAAAATACAGGGAAAGAGAGATCGCGGACGACAATGAGAGAAAATAATGGATAGCTTGGTGTCACGGCATGGAGAACAGTCAACAACAGAACTGATATGATGCACGGTATATAGAAGTTTATGGAAGGACAAGATCGCCTACGTCAACTGGTATGGCACATGACGACTGTAGCTAAAATTCAACACAGAACTTGTAATCAACTTGAACGCATCGTAGAAGAATCATAAACAACATTTGCTAACGAGCGAAACAACTAAAATATCAATGATAAACGGCTGTATACGGGGCATCGCCGCTTCTTTGTTTCCCCTGGTGTGAAACTCCATCTCCTAACACCTCCTCCTAAAAAATGCATGTCTTCCCCGTCTTGCTGGCCCAAAGCATCATGTCGGTGCAGTGCCAGCCGGGAAGAATTGTGCCGCCGATATGCCAGCAGTTACCTGCTATTTTGTCCGGACATCGTATGTAGACATATATATGGCATATCTGTATATATGTGTATGTATATATGTCGGAATGGTGCTTTGTTGGCTTGCTGGAGAATCGGGAACAAAGACAAGGGGGTGTGGGGGTGAAGTGTAGCGAGGGGAATGCCCGGATAGAAGAGATTAGCCAGGGATTTTAGATTTGGGGTAAATGGGGGAAGGGGGGGGGGGTTTATATATAGTGAGATCTGGAGATAGTTGTGCCGTTAGTGATGTAAGGTTTGGGTTACTGAGTGAGTGAGTGAGTGAGTGAGTGAGAGAGTGCGTGAGCACGGTGTGAGGCTGTGATGGAAACACTAAGAATGTGTGGATGTGAGAGGAGAAAGAGCTCATAAATGAGAGACGAGGAATGTTGAATTCAAACAAACTTTGCTGTGTAGAACACAGGAGTTGTGTAAGAAAGGAAGAGAGTGAGAGGATATGTTGTGTAAGAAAGGAAAACAGTGAGGAGATATGTTGTGTAAGAAAGGAAGAGAGTGAGGGGATATGTTGTGTAAGAAGGAAGAGAGTGAGGAGATATGTTGTGTAAGAAGGAAGAGAGTGAGTAGATATGTTGTGTAAGAAGGAAGAGAGTGAGGAGATATGTTGTGTAAGAAGGAAGAGAGTGAGTAGATATGTTGTGTAAGAAGGAAGAGAGTGAGGGGATATGTTGTGTAAGAAGGAAGAGAGTGAGGGGATATGTTGTGTAAGAAGGAAGAGAGTGAGGAGATATGTTGTGTAAGAAGGAAGAGAGTGAGGGGATATGTTGTGTAAGAAGGAAGAGAGTGAGGAGATATGTTGTGTAAGAAGGAAGAGAGTGAGGGGATATGTTGTGTAAGAAGGAAGAGAGTGAGGAGATATGTTGTGTAAGAAGGAAGAGAGTGAGTAGATATGTTGTGTAAGAAGGAAGAGAGTGAGGGGATATGTTGTGTAAGAAGGAAGAGAGTGAGAGGATATGTTGTGTAAGAAAGGAAAACAGTGAGCAGATATGTTGTGTAAGAAAGGAAAACAGTGAGCAGATATGTTGTGTAAGAAAGGAAAACAGTGAGCAGATATGTTGTGTAAGAAAGGAAAACAGTGAGCAGATATGTTGTGTAAGAAAGGAAAACAGTGAGGGGATATGTTGTGTAAGAAAGGAAAACTGTGAGCAGATATGTTGTGTAAGAAAGGAAAACAGTGAGCAGATATGTTGTGTAAGAAAGGAAAACAGTGAGCAGATATGTTGTGTAAGAAAGGAAAACAGTGAGCAGATATGTTGTGTAAGGAAGGAAAACAGTGAGCAGATATGTTGTGTAAGAAAGGAAAACAGTGAGCAGATATGTTGTGTAAGAAAGGAAAACAGTGAGCAGATATGTTGTGTAAGAAAGGAAAACAGTGAGGGGATATGTTGTGTAAAAAAAGGAAAAACAGTGAGCAGATATGTTGTGTAAGAAAGGAAAACAGTGAGCAGATATGTTGTGTAAGAAAGGAAAACAGTGAGCAGATATGTTGTGTAAGAAAGGAAGACAGTGAGGGGATATGTTGTGTAAGAAAGGAAAACAGTGAGCAGATATGATGTGTAAGAAAGGAAGACAGTGAGGGGATATGTTGTGTAAGAAAGGAAGACAGTGAGGGGATATGTTGTGTAAGAAAGGAAGACATTGAGCAGATATGTTGTGTAAGAAAGGAAGAGAGTGAGAGGATACGTTGTGTAAGAAAGGAAGACAGTGAGCAGATATGTTGTGTAAGAGAAGAAAAGAGTGAGGGGGTATGTTGTGTAAGAATAGAAGAGAGTGAGGGGATATGTTGTGTAAGAATAGAAGAGAGTGAGGGGATATGTGTGTAAGAATAGAAGAGAGTGAGGGGATATGTGTGTAAGAAAGGAAGAGAGTGCGAGGATATGTTGTGTAAGAAGGAAGAGAGTGAGGGGATATGTTGTGTAAGAAGGAAGAGAGTGCGAGGATATGTTGTGTAAGAAGGAAGAGAGTGCGAGGATATGTTGTGTAAGAAAGGAAGAGAGTGAGCAGATTTGTTGTGTAAGAAAACTAAATATAGATTGGGAGTGGTAAAATATTAAATGCATTATGGTAATTAATAGAAAAATGGAAGAAATAGAAGAAAAATGGAGACAGTATCAGGGGATGTGACAGAGGTGGGAAAAGAAATAGCTTTGTGGGTTACTTGAAGACAGTATGAGAGTATGTGACAGAGGTGGAAAAGAAATAGCTTTGTGGTGTTACTGAAGACAGTATGAGAGTATGTGACAGAGGTGGGAAAAGAAATAGCTTGTGGTGTTACTTGAAGACAGTATGAGAGTATGTGACAGAGTTGGGAAAAGAAATAGCTTTGTGGTGTTACTTGAAGACAGTATGAGAGTATGTGACAGAGTTGAGAAAAGAAATAGCTTTGTGGTGTTACTTGAAGACAGTATGAGAGTATGTGACAGAGTTGGAAAAGAAATAGCTTGTGTGGGTGTTACTTGAAGACAGTATGAGAGTATGCAAACTAGTACAATTCAGTTCCGAGTCAGATTCAGGCTACCTGAGACGACTTTGGATGAGAGCATTTGAGTTGGAGCTGTGGAACACCGTGAAGTATGCTGCTCACAATCATATTTAAATCCCCAACAGGAGAGAAGAAATAAGAAAAGAAGTCGGGATCATGCTTTTTTTCAGAATCACCTTAATGCTATATGTCTTTCCATGCTCCGCGTTAATTTCTGTGTGTTGAAATCAATTCTATTCTTAGTTCTTCAATTCCTCTTGCCGACGCATATTCTTCAGATTAAAATGTTGACTCATCAATCCTCGACAATGTACTCACTCCCTACCGCCCCGTACAAATCTCGCACAATGTTCACCTCTCTCTCTCTCTCTCTCTCTCCCTCCCTACCAGGGTTCGTTCCAACCAGTCTTTATGGACGGGAATTACTTTTATAATTTTCTGAACGCAGCTTTAACACCCACATCTGTTACTGGAACTTAGTTCCACATTTTCACTCTCTTTGATTTTCTTGGGTCACTCTTAAAATAACATCTTCCCACAAGTTATTGGTGGTTTGAGTTATTACAACACGTTCTTTACCGTACATTAACTCCCGATCTTCGTTTCTGACGTTTGAAAATATGACAGCTGTGTGCATGTATTGTTTTGTCCTTCACCGTTTTTTTTTTCATTTTCTACACAATCTCACAAGATTCTACTCAAAGTTCATGTACTTGCCCGTTTTGCCTTACAGAAAACTATCCAAAGCAACTTCACTTTACTGAGTTCAAGAGATTTTCTTGGGTCACTCTTTAATAAATATCTTCCTACAGGTTGTTGGTGGAGCCGCGATAGCTCAGTGGTTAGTGAACTGGACTGCCGCGGACAAAGGGTAGGGTTCGATCCCAACCGACGGCTTCCGGGTTCACCCAGCCTTTCATGGGTACCTGATTTTTTTTCAGGCAAAGTGAAGTGGCACGGGCGTAATACCGACCACATTACCCCAAAAATCATGTGCCGAAGGTCTGTAAAATATATGGTCACTAACACTATATTCCCTATACGCCACTTGGCGTGACGGGGGTACTTTACTTTTTTTACAGGTTATTGGTGGTTAGATTTTATATTTTTTTATATTACGTCAAGATCATCATCACTGCCCTCCCGACACACCAAAAATGTGCCCCGACCTTCTCAGAAAATATGAGAACCTTCGTGGAGAACCCTGACACACATGCACGAACTCCGTTGCCCGGCCTGAAACCCATGACGGCTTGAGTGTATTATAAAACACCATTTGCCGTCTGTTAACTCTTCAACTCCGTACCATCGTTTCTGGAGTTTAAGGCATAACAAACATACCATGCATGTATCGTCCTTCATATAAGGTTCATTCTTTTGCACAACGGTTAGTTCACATATCGATTTGTCCCTTGTCGCTATATTCATTCTGGATATTTTCTCTTGAATTTGATTCATCTTGAGAAACACTTTAATTACTTTACTTACTATGTACTATCTCTGAAAATGAGAACACGTTTTTGTGTTACTTTCTGGGTAAGACGGGACGGCCTGGCGTTATACCGACCACACCACCAATAAAGTATACTTTTTAGGGCGGAGGATGAATAGTAATACCCTTCGGATGAATGCAAACAATCAACAAGCACAAATTGGAAGTTAAGGAAAGTATACAGTATTTATGAATACGGAAACATAGAGAACAGTTATATCAACAAGATACCTTGAAGAATATATAGCACAATACCAACACGACAGTAAAAGTAATACCACTAGAGACATGTATCTTTTCCACAGCAATATGCGGTAGTGTATCATGGACAATCTCGCAAACAATGAAGAAAATTAGTTATTCAAAACAAAATGCTACACATAGAACAATTCTTGTTTAAAAAAAAAAACTTGGATAATGAAAAAAAAAAAAACAGTTGAAAAGCCTGAACATTGAAGAGAGATGGTTCAACATCTCACAGAGGAAATTAAAATACTACAGCAGCTTAACGTTTCCAGTAAGCTAGAAAATATACTAATGAATGGCTTGTTACCAGGTAGGCGAGACAGGGTAGACCAAGAAAAAGGTGGTTTCAAGACATCAAAGAAAGACATTGAATATTACAACAGAGTAAGTGGAAGATGTGACTAGAAACATAGATTTCTTCAGAAACACTGTGGAGAGAGGAACGCTAAGCAAAGAACATGCAACTATCAAATGATATCAATACTCATTTAATAAGTCAGAATAAAGGTGGTGTCTAACTGTTTATCTCTGCTGTCTCCTGCAGCTCTCTTTGGCCAACATAAAGCACACGCCTTGCATGCAGTAAAAAGTAAAGTGCCCCGTCACGCCAAGTGGCGTATAGGGAATATGGTGTTAGTGACCATAAATTGTACAGACCTTCGGCACATGATTTTTGGGGTAATGTGGTCGGTATTACGCCCGTGCCGCTTTACTTTCCCAGAAAAAAATCCGGTACCCATTAAAGGGCGGGTGAACCTGGAAGCCGTCGGTTGGTATTGAACCCTACCTCTTGTTCTTTGTAGTCCAGTTCACTAACCACTGAGCTATCGCGGCTCCCCCTGCATGCAGTACACATCGGTTTAATCACTGATATTTTAGTTAACCCGCCCATATTACATTTATAAGACATAGCATACGATTCTTCTATTCTAAAGTCCAGTTTATTAACAAAATAAGTTAAACACCATAATATAAAATTTAAAAAAAACTGTACCAAGCAGATAGACTATTAGAGTGACGAGACAAATAACCATGTTTCAGCAAAACCTTCATCAGGTACAGAACAAATATATATACAGATTAACACGACAGGATAATTTTATTCTAAAAAAAAATACATTATTTAAATTTAAAAAAATAAAATCTCTCTCTCTCTCTCTCTGCGATCAGGACTCAATCAGAGTAGGATTCCAGACTCTCACATGAAGTCAGCTGTCAGGTTAAGTGTGTTGATCGCCCCCACAGACAGAACATCACAATTAAGAGTATAAAATAAAACACAAAAGCCAAACACTGATCTCAAAAATGGCAAAAAGAAAGAAACTGTGGTCAGGTTTACGTAGCTGCTGGTAACAGGATTAATAGACAATAGGTCAGGTAAGATAAGCAGTCAGGCAGGTTTTATTAGCATTTGTGGTGGAAAATTGACGACTTCACAAGACAGTGTCAAATGTGTCAATCTTTGAAACATACGAACTGTTTGGTCACTGCAGATGAATGGACAGCAATATATTCCCAAACAATTATTGAACGGTGGGGCGGAAAGAGAATAAAGGACACACCTGTAGTGAGCTATATAGATGTTTGCAGGGTTTCCTTGGGGGGAATTCCCTGAAAGAAAGAAAGAAAGAAAGAAAGAAAGAAAGAAAGAAAGAAAGAAAGAAAGAAAGAAAGAAAGAAAGAAAGAAAGAAAAGAAAAGAAAAGAAAAAGAAAGAAAGAAAGAAAGAAAGAAAGATAGAACTGACAAACCCTGATTGCTCGCTACAAACCGTCTGTCAAGATGCCAAAGGCCATATCCGAGTGTAGATTCTCAGAGACAAACTTCCTTCAACAATTACTAATAGAAACATTGAATTCATCTCACAACTAAAGTTAGTACCTTTCTGTGATGTCAGAAATTGGAGCCACTCAATTGAAACACTAGTTCTGGGGAGCCAAGACGACCATCAGTAACTGGGATTGAGAGCAAGTCAGCGCCATACAGCTGACCGCAAGCATCATGACCGACGAACATAGTTGATCTAAACCCTACTCCACCTCCCACTGGTGCCCCTGGAAACAGGCTAAAAGTCTGACCAAGTGAGTAGCGCTCAAAGAGTGAATGAAGGTAAGCAGGTACTCTCACGCCCATTTCAAGTCCTTTTAAGGACGGACGATGAAGAGGGGTTGTCGCCATGCGAACACTCAAGATGGGGATGGAGAAGAATAAGAAAAAAAGACAAAAATTTCAAGAACGAGCGTAGTGTAGTACATGCGCCAATGGTAACAAAAACAAGGGAACTAAAACCATATTTCCTACACGCCTGGGGGCGTCACAGGGCTCATTCTTTTTCTTCTCTTTTTTATAACCTTAGTTTGACGTTTGAGGAGTACTGGAGTCACCTATTCCCAGGTGGAAATACTTTAGGCACGCCTCTGCATCAGTTGTAAACATATTTTGGAAACGTATGAACATGCAGTTGGCCACGTGCCCACTCCGAGGCAGGAATATCGCAGACATGCTTGAAATTGTGGTCTCGTCGACATCTTTCCTGCCGCGTGAACATAATGGCAGTATTTATTATTGTAGAGTCATTATTTTCTTATCTTTCTCTAATGTAGTCACTAATTCTTATATTTAAAAAAAAAGCTTACTAGGCTATGGTATGCAACCCTTGCCAAACAATTGACAATAAAATACTCTCTCCCTCTCTCACAAAATATTAAACAAAACGACTCACAGCGTGCGGGCTCAAAACGCCTAACCAGCAACTGAGCTTAGTGAGGGTAGCCACCCACAGCTGACTGCATACGTCAGGACCGATAAAACAACAGAAAATCAAGACCCTGATCACCTCCCAGTGTGGCCAAACCGTTTTATCTGTTGTTTCTTTATATATTCTATGGCGGGGCTATTCCTAGCTTTTTTCTCAGTTCTATCATTCTGATCTTATCTCTCATTCTATTTCCTATCATTCGTCTAAAACATTTCACCTCGGTATTGGTTATGTTTCTTATTGTTCTTGTATCTAGGGTCCAGGACTGGCTAATAACACCATATTCCCTTAACATCACAGACACAACGTCCTTATCAAGGGGATTGGGTTAAAGTCACCAGGGGCCGAAAAGCAAGACTGGCCAGGTCTTCTTTACCAAGTATAAGTGTTGAAGACGGAGTTAACTCAGAGCAATCAGGATGCCACGCACCCACGCCAATGGGAAAAATTACAAAAAAACAGCAGAAACGACATTGCAGATATAGACGATACTTCGGGCGAACGATAGATGGATAAGATAGATTAGATTAGATTAGATTAGATAGATTAGATTAGATAGATAGATAGATAGATAGATAGATAGATAGATAGATAGATAGATAGATAGATAGATAGATAGATAGATAGATAGATAGATAGATAGATAGATAGATAGATAGATAGATAGATAGATAGATAGATAGATAGATAGATAGATAGATAGATAGATAGATAGATAGATAGGATAAGATAAGATTAGACAGGCAGATAGATAGATATATTTTTCTTTATGCTGCGAGAAAAAAACGACTACTTCCTTATGTTAAACGCTAAATTTAGACGCTGACATGAAACATATCTGACCAATCCTGCTGAACCCGTGACAGATCAGATCTGACACAGTAGCGAGTATAGATCGAGTGAAAAGGCAAATGGGCACCAAAAATACTACACTGAAATCGGATGTGTCGGCCCGAAAGACGTAACACTGCAGCACAAATGCGTCTACTCAGAGAGTTAACGTCTTTTTATGAGCGAATGCAGAAGTAGCACTCTAGTACTCACGATATAATGACGCACAGTCCCAGATTACTATCGATTTCTTTGAACATATTCAAAATTGCACCGACAATTAATTGTATGAAAGGGCAAATTGTCATTAAATAGTGGAGATTGGAGCAAATATATGCGAGAATGAAGTAAAGCTGGCGAAGAGGACAATAAAAGTGGTGAGGAAAAATGTACAGTACATTACATGGCTTTGTGGTGCATTAAAGAAAAAGCACGACAATATCAGGCTAAAAGAACACAGAAGAAAAATAGATAGAGGGAATTACTGTCAAATTCAAGGTGACACAACACAAGCAACACAGACAGTATGTCGGAAAGTTACACCTACCTCCTCTCTTCAATACCTCAAGAAGAGGAATGATACAAGAAGAGGAAAGAGTGGGAAGAGGAGAATTTAATGTAGAAGAAGAGGAAAACATCAGGTAATACTGACAACTGCGATAACGGGTTTTGTACGAGAAAACAAATTCAATAAAAATGAAATCATAAGAATTGCAAGAAGGATGGTTCCTTATATATTCATAGGTTCGCTAACATCCTTTCCTCCCCAACATCTCTGTCTGTGTAGTGCCAGCACGTATGAATTATTGTTGGACAGCTGACTTGAGATAACAACAACAAAACAGGACTGTTGGCTTGATGTCTTTCTGGTTTCCCTCTAGTCTGTATCGCAGGTTTGTTTCTGTGGGCCAAAATTACTGTATACGACATATCTGCAACAAGGCACTCTGTAATGTTGTCTGGAATTGATAATCAGGTCGCATGTCTTTTGCAGAGCATTGCATTCACCACAGCCCGTCTGAAAGAATCTCTGTCTCTAGCCAGATCTCCCACTTCTGTTATGTGCAAGGTCTCCTTGATGCTTGAAACCACATTCTTCTTGGTCTGTTCTCGACGTGTCGCTCAGGAGCTTGCTTTCCATTATTGTTCTTTCCAGCCCGCTGTGTTTTTTAATGTGGCCATAGTATTTTAATTTCCTCTAGGAAATGGTGTTTATATGCTAGTTCTTTCTAACGTTTAAATCTGTTAATTAAACTTCGTTGGTCTTTTCCATTATCCGAGGTATCTCATGGATTTTCTGTAGCATTAGTTTCGAATGAAATGTTTATTTTGGCTGTCATGATTTCTCGGTAGTCTGCAAACAGTAGTTTACCGTTGCTTTCTGATTGCTTCTGGCCACTTAACACCTTAGATCCCTGTTGTACCCTGAGTCCGATACCAGGCCGTACCAGCTCCTGTCTCAACTCTTTCCGTACGTTTGGCCACACAGTGCGTCACTCTCAATGTGATTAGTGTGAACCGTCATCAAACCATATTCTTTTTACATGTCTTGTATCATCTTGGTATTGGTGAAATCTAATTCCTTCTTTAATTATCTAAATATTCATATATAATATGTTAAGTGTTAGATAAATATAAACATGGAGATGAGTTTTTAAAAACGGACAAACTTTGTCTCTGAAATCTCTGCCGCTAAATTGATAATGACCTTCCGTACTGAAAGAGTTAAGATCCGTTGTGGGCAAGAGTCGATCTTCCGCCCTTTCTACAAGAAGCTAAACGTACTATACAAGAGCCAATATATATCTTTTTTTTTCTTTTATCTAGCGGCTGAAACCTATTAAGCATCGCAGAGGAAAGGAGATTGTTTTCAGTACACTATGGTGTTTCTAGATATTTGGTAGCTTGTTTGATTATCACTTTTCATAAGTGGAACGGCTCTCTTTGGTATATAAGATTGCTGTTAAGAAGGAAACGTTTTGGTCCTTGCAAATGTCTTTTATTCCATCTTTTCCTTGGTCTTCCACTTACCCTCTGTTTTGATGTTCTTAGAATGCTCTTGATGACATTTGGTCTGGTTTCATTCTATGTGCCCATTTCACCTGTAATTAATACATATATTCCAGACATGGTTTAATTCAGATTTCTTCTCTAATTTTAACATTTCATACTTTATCTGCCTTTGTATTGTTTGTTATTTTTTTCAAGCCCTCATTTCGGATGTCGTGATTTTCTGCTTTCGGGGTTTGTTCAATGTCCATGTTTGACATTGATAGCATAATGTTGGTGAGAAGATGCTATTTATCATTTGTCTCTTAGCTGTCATTGAATTATTCGGATGTTTCACCAGTGGAGTCAATTGGTTGTTAATAATGCTCGCTTTCTGCACTCTGGTTTCTATTTCTCTGTTTATACTTCCATCTTCCATGAACATACAACCCAGATATTTAGGTTCTCTAACCTGCTTTATCGGGGGTGCACAAGCAATAGCAGGGTCGGCGCACCATCAGCCGACCAAGACCTAGCATATCTACCTCCTCGTGGTCACCCCTGGTAACAGTCTGCGTCAAAACAGGCTGGCTAACAGAAGATCGCCGTGTTTCCCGTAGTGGTGGCTGTTAGTGATATAGAGGACCCAGAATTGCAGTACCTCAGGGCAGGACTAGTAGTTTCCCAGCATAGCCTGGGACAGACGAACTCCAACCTCTCCAGTAAGAGCCGGGAATGTTAAGAAAACCATTACAACCAGGCACATCTAATCGAGTCAAAGAGCAGCAGCTCGTATCAACTTGTGGCAATCAGATAATAATAATAACCTGCTTTATTTGATTGTCATTATTTTGATATTTAAATAGCATCTTTCCTTGCTCGCTTTCATTAGTTCTGCTTTGGCTATGTTAATTTTCACATTGTATATGTCATTTATGGCTGTTGCATGTTGTTGAAGATATTCTTCATCCGCATATATAAGGCATTGGACATCAGCAAAAAGTAAATCATTCGTGTTCTTTAATCATCACCATTGATGCTTAGATCCACTTCTTTAGCCATCTTGACCATATAGGTTATAAAGAGCAGTGGCGAGAGAACACTGCCTTGTCTTACTCCTGATGTGATTTGGAACCAGTCTCTCATTCCTTCTGACGTTCTTACAGTGCTTTGCCAAATATATATATATATATATATATATATATATATATATATATATATATATATATATATAATATATATATATATGTATGTATGTATATCATGGACAGCCAAGAAGAGTAATAGTAATGAAAACGTTCTGAAAGAGGCCAAAGCAAAAAGAGAGCTAATTTCCAATATTAGGAAAAAAACTATCATCATTTTTTGGCCATGTAATGAGAAGAGAACAGCTGGAATATATTGTAACAACTGGAAAAATTGAGAGCCGACGAGATAGAGGGAAGCAAAGAGAAAAGGGTAATTCCTAGTTTGATCAGATATAGTCTTTCAGTTTGGAAGAGTGATGTCCCCTAAAATATGTCTGCCAAAATACAGTGGTTCTACGCATTCTTGGCGTTGGGGTCATTACGCTGGCATGTAATCATTTCGGAGTATCTGTTGATTGGGCGTTGGGTCCAGGGGTTAGGTTTAGCTTTAGTGTTAAATATTTATAAATATATTATAACGCGTGACAAAAACGACGCCACTCGGCCTAATTATGATCTTCTGATCGAAGGGAATTGTGCGGTTGATTACCAATCGGCGTAATGACCCCAACGCCAAGAATGCGTAGAACCACTGTATTTTGGCAGACATATTTTAGGGGACATCACTCTTCCAAACTGAAATACTATATCTGATCAAACTAGGAAATTACCGAGAAAAGATACCAGAGCTTAAGATAATGGCTTGGCAGAAGGTCAACAACGGAAATGATAAATAACTGTCAAGTTCGAAAGTTGTGGAGAGACATGATCACCTACGCCAGCAAGCCCGGTACTTGATTATATATATATATAATGCCCGGCAGTACTTTAATGCGTTTTACCACTAAAAACTCGCTCCTCTAGAGTATACCAACACATTTTCCAGATATCCAGTGGGAACATACTGAACACTAACATTTATGAACAACAACCGTATTGTGTAGGCACTCTCGCCCAAATGACAGTCAGCAAAGAAGCGCGTCGGGCAGGCGGTGCTACTAAGTGTCGCAACAATTAGGCACACACAAACACACTCGAAGATACAAATGTAAGCACACTTCTCGCACAACGAATACACTCGTGTGTTTAAATGTCGATGCAACATCTTAGTGTTAAGATGTGAAATGTAGATGGAAGCCTACAACGTTAAAACGTCTGTATCGTACAGACATACTGGCCAGGTCACAGTGGCTTTGGTGGCAACTAAAAATGCCTAACATGCTGGCCTGATACGCGCATTGAGGTGATGAGCAAATACGGGATCTTGAGGAGTGCCAACATGGCAATATCCAACATTGACGAATATGCAGCACCGAGACTGTAATAAGTAAAGTACCCCCGTCACGCCAAGTGCGCGTATAGGGAAATATGGTGTTAGTGACCCTATATTTTACAGACCTTCAGCACATGATTTTTGGGGTAATGTGGTCAGTATTACGCCCGTGCTGCTTTACTTTCCAGAAAAAAATCCGGTACCCATTTAAGGCTGGGTGAACCCGGAAGCCGTCGGTGGGATCGAACCCTACCCCTTGTCCGTGGTAGTCCAGTTCACTAACCACTGAGCTATCGCGGCTGCCGCCGAGACTGTAACAATTTGAAATATAACCTTGACCACGCAGGAATGACAATCTGCAAGGACAAGATAAGTGTTTGGTATAACCAGCGAGCTATTAGAACCATCAGTACAGTGTGGAAATACTTAGTCAACCATGCATAAAACAGCATATTGAGATTCCTAACTCAACCATTCAAAACAGGAAATATAAAAGAGAGATATGTAAGTGATGTATGCAATGATTACATAATGATGGTTTAAACGGAACAGCTTCGTTGAAGATCTATGTCGCATAAGGAGTTGCAATGCTGATCAAGATCTACATAGTAGGCTTACATTTTAGTATGAGAAGACAGCATTGATATCAAAACAAAAGACCAAGAAAATACGTTCACAGCATCAGCAACAACAAAATATGGTTTATTTGATAGTCTACAGACTTTCAACAAAACAACAGCAGGTTATTGATACAGACTTTCAACAAAACAACAGCAGGTTATTGATACAGACTTTCAACAACACAACAGCAGGTTATTGATACAGACTTTCAACAAACAACAGCAGGTTATTGATACAGACTTTCAACAAAACAACAGCAGGTTATTGATACAGACTTTCAAACAAAACAACAGCAGGTTTTGATTAATGGTCTCCTTCCTTCGGTATTCACATCTTGGTCAGACAAGTGCATGTGATACATTTTACTAATGCCTGGGGCTTCTCTTTAGTAGCTTCATACAGTTCGGTACCAGCATAACGAGGAGCGGCAGATAATTAAAACAAGTGGATGCATTTAAATACGTGGGAAGTCTAGTGACAAACGATAATTCACAGGTAGCAGAAATAGACTCGAGATTCAACAAAGTAAAAAAAAAGTTAAGAGCACCGTCACAACATGTGGCGTATAGGGAATATGGTGTTAGTGATCATATTTTTTATTAGACCTCCAGCACATGATTTTGGGGTAATGTGGTCGGTATTACCCGTGCAGCTTTACTTCCTAGAAAAAAAATCCGGTACCCATTTAAGGCTGGGTGAACCCGGAAGCCGCCGATCAGGATTGAACCCTACTTGTCCTTTGTAATCCAGTTCACTAACCATTGAGCTATTGTGGTTCCCTGAGATTCAACAAAACTGTCAAATAATCGGACAGATGTCACCACTGTCCAACAAGGAAATAAAACCGTCCCATACCTGAACGCTAGACTCAAAAACAATCAGAAAAGTAATCATTACCGTTAAGAAAAATGTGTTAGAGACACGACAATAAACAGCCTGAGAGATTAGATTGGAAATGGTGAACTGAGAAAAAAGCTGGCAATAATTCCCGTCAATTATATACATAAACAACAGATAAAATGGTTTGGACACGAGATAAGACAAAAAGGTCAACAAACTGCACAATGAGCCTTCAGGAGCTCTAAGAACACCCCAAACCCAAGGGGCTGCCATGAAAAAAAAAAATGGAAGATGGAAGCTTCTTCTTCTTCTAGCTGTCAGACTCCCTGTGGAACATAGGTCTTCAAACACTTTCAAGTCGTTCTGTTTTCTTGCCATTTTTTTAAAGATCGTTCCATGTCTTCCCATCATTTTCATCTCTGCTTCTATCTGTCTTCTCAAGAATTCCTTGGTCTTCCTCTTTGTCTTTTTCGTGGGGATTCAAAAAAGGGGATGTTGTGTAATACTCTCAGTTGGCTTCCGAGTGTGTCCTATCCAGCGCATCGTGTGACTGTATCTCTTGATCCACTGGTATTTGACTGGGTGCACTTCCCTAATTCTATGTTAATGATTTTGTCTGCCATTTCCACCTTTTTATCTGCGTGGAACAATCCATTAATAAAAGTCTGTATCTTCATGATTGTCATTTTGTTGTTCTCCATGTTTCACCAGCCATATAAGACTGCCTTACAGAGATTAGATTGGAAATGGTGAATGAGAAAAAAAGCTGGCAATAATTCCCGCAAAATGAATACATAAACAACAGATAAAAGGTTTTTGGGACACGTGATAAGATAAAGAGATCAACAAAC